>WBMY01002341.1:248841-302425 GCA_013397315.1 Donacobius atricapilla | reverse complement strand
CAGCGGCGGCGCCGGCGGGCGAGGCTGCTCGGCCCGGGGGCGGCGGGAGGAAGGATGTCCTTTGCCGGGGGGGCCCGGCCTCCGCCGCCTGCGGAAGTTTTGCTGCTGCATTCGGCGCAGTTCTGCGAGCCGGCAGATAGGGCACAGGTACCGCTCGCTCCTGCCGCCGGGCGCCCGCAGGCTCCGGGAACCTTTTGTGGGAAAAGTGACTTAATGCTCGTAATAAGTGGCTTGAAACACCCGACGGAAATGGCTTGAAGAGAGAGACTGCCCGAGTTTTGGGATTTGGGGAACAGGTACCCTTGCCTAGCCAGGCAAGATGCTCTCGCTTGGCGTTTGTAGGATGTGTCTGTTTTTCAGGCTAATTCGGTGCCGTTTGGGATCAGCCTGACAATGGCTGTTAATTGTGTTGTGGGAAAAGAAACGGCTGTCGGCGTGTTGTCGTATGGCCAGTGCTGTTGCTAGCAAGCTTTTTCATATATATGTGTGTGTGTGTGTGTATAAAAATAATGTCGTCACAGCATTATGTGTTTATAAACCAGTTACAAATTCTGGAAAGCGGTGGCTTAAAATAGAGATGCATTTTGGTTTGGCAATTGCCTTCAGAAAATGTGTGCTCCAAATCTAAAATGGGAACTTTCATTTCAGCCCTTTGCTCAAGCTCAGTCCTTGCTTGTGTGGTTGTTATCTCGAATTCACTCTTGACTAGTTACCTGTTTAGTGGAACAGCAGATGGTAGCAGGTCTGCAGAGGTGCAGAAGGCTGTGGTTAGCTGATGGTGGGCTTCTTCTGGGGATTTTCATTATTATTATTGTCTAAAGGGAGAGCCGAACCATTTTTAAACTCGATACAAAAAAGTACATTGGGTTCTTGTGTGTTTTTTTCAGATCCTTCAGAAGATTTATAAACTAATAGTAACATTTGCTTACTGCCAGCACCGAGTTCCCTAAACAGTGTGGGGAGCAAGTAGGAGGCTTTAGAAAGCAGCAGTTTCGTGAGTTGCACGATGACTCACTCTGCCTACTGACTGCAACGTGGCTGATCTAAAAAAAAGTTCTTCTGTGCCCTGTATTTTTTTAGTCAAAGGGATAGTACTTAGCAGGTTGTATAATATGTCATTAGTCATTCTCCATCTTTCTCCTGTGAGTAATAATTTAATCATTATATGGTCAGCCTAATCAAATTAACTGGTATCTTTCAGTCTTATTTGTATTTCTGACAAAGCAAACATCTCATACCTGACTCTTTCAGTGTACATCCTGTTTCCTGAAAACTGATAAATCCACGTGCAGGAGTTGAGCATGATTTGAAGGGGCTGCTTGCGCAATGCCCGAAGCCGGTCAAGTGTGATGATCATCACTAGGGATGATTTTAAAGCCCTTCTATGGGTCACTTCTGTTACCTTCTCCCAAGAACTGACCCATTTTAAAACCATAGTTGTAAACTACTTAAGAAACAGGTATCTTTATTTTTCTCTCTTTAAACTTTGTGTGAAGAATGAGTAAAAGTATCACTTAAAAAAACCTGGTAGTCGTGGCAAGATGACAGCCTAGATGAAAATGTCACTGCCTGCATCAATGGCCTGTTCAGCACAAATTGGGATGATAAACCTCCCCTTTTTATACTATAGTCCATTTTATGTTTCAAGTGGTCAGAACATGAGATGAAGTAATTTGTTCACAGATAGGAAGTTTGGAGCAGGATGAGGTCAAATGACGGCTGCACTAGGTCGGTTGCTTATGTTGTCAGCATTTGTTTTCTTAGCTAAGTCAGTCTGATTGTGGAGATCATTGCATGTTCTCTGAAATCGTAGTAATTACTGGACACCTAGTGAAAGGGCAAGTGTAAAGTGATAATTAAAAATGCATCATTTCAGAGATACAGAATGAAAATTTTAGGGCTCCTACTTCAGGAAGCAAATGGGCCACAGTTCCCTTTCTCCCTGAAGCAGTCCTATTGTTGCTGCATTCACTCGTGGCAGTAGAGTGTAAGATCTGAGTTATGGCAAAGAGCTGGTAGATCGTAATCTTTGCTGCTGGGGGCATCCTTTTGAATCTGCTCCTGGGCTGTTTAATGGAACCAGCTAAAAGAGAGGTTCCAGATGTGTCACACAGCTGGTGCAAACAGTTTCAGTATTTGCTGCATGTTGAAGACATCAGCAGTGTGAAACAATAAGCCTAATTATGAGGCAGAATACAAGTGGTTGTAGATGGTCCCAAGGATGTAAAACACAGCCTAGTGCAGAATAATTGAACAGAGGCCTTGGACCTTGAGTTAATGTGAAATTTGAAGAATTGGTACAAAAATTAATTTCCATAACAACTGGGGGGGGGGCGTGTTGGAATGAAAGGTGAATGGGGTGATGCAAACTGCTGTACAGGCAGCAGCTCAGGATGAGTGAACCTGAAAGGAGGATATGTGACTGAGAAAATACTTACAGGTTTAAAAATGTTAAAAATCAAGAGGCTAGATATCTGGGTTTTATAGTTGTGAACAGAGTTGGATAGTTGCTGATGCTGTCCTCTTTAGGATAAATTTTACTTTTGTTCTTTAAATAAATTCATGGGTATTTTAAAAGGAGTCCTCACTCTAATGTGTTAATATTGGTGAAAATGCAAGATAGTTCGGGGAAAAGTAGTAGTGTTGCCTCACTGTGTTTGTACTGAGGCTATAATAACCCTTGTAGAACACTGTTTCAAATTAGGACTCTTGCAAATGCACAAAGAAAGGAATCTTAAGTTCCATGTGCTGAGCAGAGAAGGCTCTGAAGATCACTCTTGTGGCAGGGGTACCACATCAGTAGAGGGCAGCTCAGTGCTTTTCAGATCAGAAATAATACATTTGGTGATCTTTATTTAAGAAGAAAACTGAGCAGAGGATAGCAATGGTTTCCTTCTTCCCTGTGTTTGTCATGTTCTGTGCACATACCTGGGGGCAGGTGGTGTGTGGCAGGAGGGAGCGAGCGAGCCAGGGCATTGGGCCTGGGTCTTGATGGCAGCCAGGCTTGAGCCCAAGGAAGGGTAATATTTAAATGTGTTGAAACAATCTTGTTTCTCATTGCCAGTGTGCCTTTCTTTCCTTTTTTTTTTCCCCTTTTTCTCTATACAATTCTGATCAGTGAATTGAGGCCCATTGTTTAAAATGTGTTAAGAACTTGTCAGCTGCTCTTGCTGTTCTGTTAGAAGTGAGGAGGCTTGTTTTCCTTGCTCCCAGTTGTCCCACTGAAAGGCTAGTGCTGTTTTAAAGGAAAACATTCATATCATTAATTCGGAAGTGTTGGGATAGTGTGGAGACCTTTACATTTAGGTAGAGAGCTGAGGGAAGAGTTGAAATGTGTTAATCTAAGATTGAGCAGGAAGCACTTAGTGGTTTGATGTGACCTATGCACATTGGGGAAAAACATGTGAGTGACTTTTAGTGGAATTGCCCAAAGCTTACCACACTGTGTAGCATACACCTCTGACTCTTCCCTTTGTGGCATTTTTGAGCTTTTAAAAGAAGTGAGGATGTTGTACAAAAATGTACCATGTGGTCTTTATGACTGCATTCTGTTGTTGCTGACGGGAACTTATTGAGAAAATTGCCAGTTTGGTTTTTCATAAATAGTAGGTGAATTCATTACACTATTAAAAAATAAATGATGTCTGAAAGAGCCCATATGTTATGGGAAATGGTTGTAGAACATAACAGTTGCTCTGTAAAATGTACTTGCTGCTAGTTTTTCTTTGTAATCTAGGTTGGATAGGTGTAGAAATAATTGATAAAGTAACATTTGTCTGATATGTAGGAATTACCCCTAGGATTCCTGTAACAGTGAGTCTGTAGAGGCAGAGTTATTATTTGAGATGTTGGTAAATTTTATCCAAAATCACAAGGATTAAAGCTTTATAAGTGGCATTGGATGTGTGCTTGATATTCAGTAAATACTGGGAGTGTACAAGCCTTACCCTTTTCGTGTGACCAGTACCTGGTTATCTCTTATTATGGTGAAATAGTTAAACCTGATTTTGTCTTCAAATAAACGTTTAGTGAAAAGAATTATTCCAAAACTTGCTGACAGATGCTATGGATCCTGTTGCTTCAGGCTTGTATCTTAACAGCACTATTGGAGAATTACCAAGCTTGCTTTGTTAGTCTCTTTATTAAGATTCAAGAGGTTTTTTTGTTGTGTGCTATAAATTCAATAGATTACATCAAAAATGTTCATGATATATGTTTTAGAAATGGTGGTTGGTCATTGTTGCTTTCCTCCATAAATGTGTAAAGTACATATAATTTCTAATTAGTTTAGCTTTCTTGATGGTTTATTATTTTTGTAACTGGACAGTAAATAAGTTGTGTATTTAGGGCAACTCAATGAGTTGGGGGAGGAGGAAGACTTTTGTATGTGCTGGGGTACTGATGTATTTTTCTCTGCTTTTCAGGTTGCCACGGAGTAAAATGGATGGTAGCTTTGACTGTGATTGTGGTGAGCTGGAGCCACCTGATCATTAACAGAAGGCATCTTTTGTAAACCAAGAGCTGCCAGTTTCCCATTTAACTAGACTGTAAACAAAGAAGAAAAAAAGGAGGAAGAAGGAAAAACAAATAGTGCTAACCAGCACCATAGAATGACGCTGCTCAGGACCAGTCCAACACTGAATGTATCTGCACTGTGAGGAGGAGGATGTTAATAGAAGCCTATTATGTGCATATTTATTCACATTTTTGTTAAATGTTAACCAGATTAGCACAGTAGAGCTGAGTGCATAGTATGTCATTTCATTCCGTTTGAGTTTCTTGTGAATATTTTCTTTAATGTCTGCAGAAATGCTGCACCTTTCTTGAACTATGAATGCTGCAATCTTTCTATCTTATGCTCGGTTTGAGTTCTAGAGCTTACGGGCTCTAAATTCAAGGGGACACAACAGGCCTGGCTGGCTCATAATGAAATGAGAGTGTCAAGAAACCATCTTGCAGTCAAAGCCAAGTGTTTCTTCTCCCTTTCTCTAAGACCTTTCCTTCAGATACCAGTGGAAGTGTCTCTGTGTGTTTACAGAAGCTTAGTAGTTTGAGGAAAAACGTAAAGAGTTTTAAAATGGCAGAAAAATTTGAAAGTCTCATGAACATTCATGGTTTTGATCTGGGCTCTCGGTATATGGACTTAAAACCACTGGGCTGTGGTGGAAACGGCTTAGTTTTTTCTGCTGTCGATAATGACTGTGACAAAAGAGTGGCTGTCAAGAAAATTGTCCTTACAGATCCCCAGAGTGTTAAACATGCTCTACGTGAGATCAAAATTATTAGAAGACTTGACCACGATAACATTGTCAAAGTATTTGAAATTCTTGGTCCCAGTGGAAGCCAGTTAACAGATGATGTGGGCTCCCTGACAGAATTGAACTGCGTTTATATTGTCCAGGAATACATGGAGACAGATCTGGCTAATTTGCTAGAGCAAGGCCCTTTACTGGAAGATCATGCCAGACTTTTTATGTACCAGCTGCTACGTGGGCTCAAGTATATTCACTCTGCAAATGTTCTGCATAGAGATCTCAAACCAGCTAATCTTTTCATTAATACTGAAGACTTGGTGCTGAAGATTGGTGACTTTGGTCTTGCACGAATCATGGATCCTCATTATTCCCACAAGGTATGCAGAGAGTGGGAATATCTAAGTGATACGTTGACAACTGTGCCTTCTTAAAATAGCATCTTTCTCCCTTTCTGCGCAGGTAGATAGGCTGTGGAAGGCCTCCTTAGCGTGGTTTGTCTCAGATAGGACTAGTGCAAGCATAAAGTTTTTTTATTATTATTTTTTACTAAATGGGTTCAGAAAAGCAAAGATTTTAACGTTGAAGACAGAACCTGAGATTAAGAGCAACACTTAGTTGTATTTAATTATAGAAGCCTTAGGTAAGAGTCTAAGTAGTGCATTCATAGTGCAAGTGTGGCTACTTTGGGGGATTGGTTTAGAGATATTGTCCTCCTGGTCTAGATGTTTCACAAGAGAGTTCAGTATCATCTCTGCATTCATTTGACATCTGGGAATGAGAAAGTTTTGCTGCAGTACCTCATTTGACTAATAAATAGTGTCATATTTCTATATGGTTGCTGTTCACTCGCAAAGATATTGGTAAAGGTAGAAAGAAGGTTTAATAAAATGCGCACAATATAATCCCTGGGACTTTGAGACTAAAAAAATCTTGTTAGTAGTGCATTAAAAATAAGAAATTAAAAAAACATAAGTCTTAAAAACCTAATTATTTTTTTTAATTAATTTCATTAGGGCCATCTTTCTGAAGGATTGGTTACTAAATGGTACAGATCGCCCCGGCTTTTGCTTTCTCCTAACAACTACACTAAAGCCATTGACATGTGGGCTGCAGGTTGCATCTTTGCTGAAATGCTGACTGGGAAAACCCTCTTTGCAGGTGGGTAGAATAAAATCAATGTGTATATTTATAAAAGGAGTGGCACTGCTTAATTATCTTCCTCAGGAAAGATTGGTTCTCATGGCTAACATCAGTAGTCATTGACTATCAGGATATGCTGTATTATTATGCACTTACTTAATGTATCTGTAAAGGAGAAAACATTTTAATTATGTTACTTGTATTGGTGTGTATTTAGATAAATATCACTATTTAATGTCGGAGTCATACATGGTAAATCTGTCTGTAATTTTATTAAGCTAAATTTATTGGTTACCTAAGAAGTGTTCTGATACATGTGTGGATTGGTGCATCCAGGGAGTATTTGAAGATTATGAATACCCTGAGTATCATATGCATAAAGATTTTTTTTTTAATGTGGTCAACCTAATAGCTTCTTGCTTCTTTATATTTTAAATTATGAAGCCCCAGGGGTATAGGTTTAGAGGTGTAAAATTTAGTGTAATACAGCAAGGAAATGTGCAACCTTCAACTGTTTCAGGTAAGATAGGAAGCAATGCTCTGGTCTCTTTGGGTGCATCTATATTGGAGCTTTGGTTAGGATCAGAAGCAATTTTTTGGAGCCAATCTCTTGCTGGCCATACTTTACTACATTGCTGACCTAGCTCAGAGCACAAACTAGAACATTTTAGATAAAGTGAAACTGTCATTTGCACTACAGGAGATCACCACCTGCTGACAAGCGCTCAATCCAGAGGACCAGATGAATAAACTGCTGAAATACCTCTGAAATGCTTATTTTTGTGCACCCTGGGGCCTCAGCAAGCAGCTGTCTCGCTCAGGCGCCCTCTTGGATTTGCTCCTGTGGGCCTGAATTACAGGAGTAATACAGATAAAGCCTCTGAGAGCTAAGCTTGCTTTTCAAAGTTCACGTTCCTTTAGACACACGTGGAATGAAAGCACACCTCTGCTATCATTCTTAGCTTTGCATGAAAAAGCAATGGAATTGAGACCTTCTCCCCATTAAGTAGTTAATGGAGAATTGTCAGTTGAAAGCATTATTTTTTATAAATAAGTCAGTGATTAATACGTGCAGAGGCTTCTCTTAACATGCAGTGAGTTTTTCACTCTTTGAGTTACTAACTACTGCAGTAATGTCCCCAGAGTATTAAATGCTTGGCTGATACAAGATTTATTAGGTTCCCATTGCATCAAGAACTTCTTCTGGCAATGGGAGAAAGTCTGCAGATTTCATCATTCAGCATAAATTGATCACAACTGCCAGCATTTTGGCTTTTTTTTTTTCTTTGAGTAGCATTGGCATTTGTCACAAATTTTTATTGGCCCAATAGCTGTGCAGAGAGTTAGAATTCCATTAAAAAAACTTGGTCTTAGCCACCAAAATCCTAAATTTGTAGGCTTGTTTATATGCCTTAATTACATTGAGTAGATACTTAGAAAAGTATTTTAGATATAGATGTGCCCCTTCAAAAATTTAGCTCTGCCACAGTTTTCTAATGTAAAGAAAAGTGGATTTCTTGCCATCAGGCATTTAGAAAGAGAAGGTGGTTGGAGATAGTTATTCTGCCCTGAGACTCTGAATGAAGTTCTTTTGCGGAGTTGTTTGGAGGGATTGATTTGGTTAATTGCAACTTGCTGTCTACTTCTTAACCACCCCTTAGGAATCCTGCTGTTCAGAAAGCTGATGAGAATAGGAAGGAAGAATGCAGATTAATACTGCAGAATACCTGGAACAAGTGAGGGAAGGGAAGTTGAGGCAGAGGAATTCAGTACCTTTTCCAAATAACTTCCCTACTTCTTTCCTCTAAATGAATATTTTGCAATGGTTATTTCACTGACAGCGGACAGAAAGCTGATTAATTTTTAGGATGGTACTGATTATACAGTAGAATCTGTTTTCCAGCAAATTACAAGCAATATGACATCTGATAGATCATATTAAGTGATTTGTTGTAGTCTGAAGTAGAACAAAACAGCTCTTTCAGTCCAGTAGAGAAGTTAACATGAGGCAGTACTGATTCATTTGTGCAACTCTGTCAGATTTTCTGCAGTGACTTCGCTTCAGCTTTTCAAGTCACCTGGCAGGTGTGTGGTAGGATGCCCACTGCAGACTGCTGTGCAGGCACTGAAGTGAGCTGAGGGTGTGGAGGTTTGGAGAAGGTTACAGTCTCTTGCTGGCCCCATTTATTTTTATATTTATTGTCAAATACATCAGTATTGCTTGTGATTGCCCAGAGCTGTTTGGTGAAGGAAGGAAACACTGGCATGCAAATAATCCTGTATAATTTAATTTGCTAGTTGAATCTCTAGGATCCTTCTTGGAGCTGAACAAGCTGAAGTTGGCAAGTTGTATTTCTGGGTACTCCAGTACTGAATCTAGATGCTGTTTGTTATTCAAAATTGACCTGCGGTATAGGCCCTTACTTCCCTTTCTTACCCAGGGAAACTTCAGGTAGTGCTAAAGGAGTACTACAATTTCAATCATAATACAATACTTTTTTCAAAGAGAGTATCACTCTATGTAACCAACAGGTGATTTTTGTCATGCACTTGACAGTTAACACAGGATTTCAGAGTAGAATATTCAATACAAATGGTTGTAGCCGGCAAAATTTTTTTCTGAGCTAAACTACTACTGTTTTTATTAATAAGGGACATATAATTCAAAGTGAGGTCAAACACTGGATTAATTAGGTGGATCAGTTGAAAGGGGAGGATTGCAGTATATAGTGGATAATAAAAAGGATATTGCTGTAGAGTACCTCATCCATGGTGAAAACACTCTTACAAAAGCTTAAGGTTAGGTCTCGTTATCTGTGAGTAGCAGCTCTGTAATTCTTCATATGCCGTGGCATTTCTTGAGAGCTCTTCAGATTTATTATCATTTAAATTCAGAACTTCAGCCTTTCCTCTGTTGCAGGAGATTATAATCTTTTACTGGAAATAGCTGCTCAGAGCACAAAATTTTGACATGCCTTTCATATACAGGGATCAAAAATATTTAAAGCTGAAATGGCAGCTTGTCTTTTCTTTTCTTTTGGTGCTCAGGTGCACATGAACTTGAACAGATGCAGTTGATTCTAGAATCAATTCCTGTTGTACATGAGGAGGACCGTCAGGAGCTTCTCAATGTAATTCCAGTTTACATTAGAAACGATATGACTGAGCCACACAAACCTTTAACTCAGTTGCTTCCAGGCATCAGTCCTGAAGGTAAGTAATGAAAAAAAACCTCCTCGATTCAATGTTTTGCTGTTTCAAAATCATCAAAGTAGTGTGCAGCTTTGAGGTGCAGGTGTGTGCTTGTTAAAAGCATGTTTCAGTTAGAAGAATCCGTGTTCCCTGAAGAAGGATTGTCTTCAGCTATAGTAAAAGAAAATTTACTTCCATGATGGCTGCTTGGTTATCTTTAGAGTAGAATTGTGAATCTCTGCTGGACCTGTTTGCACTGGAATTGCTCTGTTTTGAGACACTGGCCTTTTAAATACAAGGGAACATTGGAATGGAGTCAGTACAGAAGGATTGTCTTTCAAATGTTTTTAAAAGAGTTCCTCAGCCAAAGTAACAGCTAAAGTTTTCTGTTAGCCATTGGTGGTTACTGATTCAGCCTGAAGCTTTCTGTCTCTTGCTATTTTTTATGCTTTAAGTTAAATTATGGTTGATCTTAGATTTGACTTGTCTCTCTTTTGATGGCTATGGGATGCATGTTTGGCACTACTGTCCGTAGCTGATACTTCACAGGCAGCTACTTTGAAACAACTAGAGGGCTCTAGAGCAAAGCACTGCACCTTAACATTAAGTTCTAAATGTCAGAAATTTCCCATTTAATGGTAGCTTATATTCTACAGCACTGGACTTTCTGGAGCAAATTTTGACATTTAGTCCCATGGATCGATTGACAGCAGAAGAAGCTTTGTCCCATCCTTATATGAGCATTTATTCCTTTCCAACGGATGAGCCTATTTCAAGTCATCCTTTTCACATTGAAGATGAGGTTGATGATATTCTGCTAATGGATGAAAGTCACAGCCATATTTATAATTGGGAAAGGTAAATCTATCACTAACTGTGGTAACATAACTGGATGGTTTTGTGCTTGAAGTGACATTGCTTCATGGGCATTATTTCCTTTTCTGTTTGTTTCTTCTTCTTGGGTTGACCTGAGAATAAAATTTTCCCTTATAGCATTATCATTTGATTTATAATCCATTAGATATGACTTGGATATGCTGATGAATTCCTGAGTTGCACTCAGGACTGTAGAATCTAAAGTTAATATTTCCATTATTTTTTCTTCCCCAAAATACTTCTCTAAAAATAAACTTTAAGGAGGGTTTTAATTATGATTGTCATGTCTAATGTTTAGTGCATATTATAGTAAAGAGATTTCACAGTAGTCATCTTAAGTCAATTAAACACACTTTAGAAAGAGTTCTGTAAATGGAGTGAGCTATTGTACATAATTCTGGTTCTTTATGCTAGATTAAATTAAAAAACTGGAAGAAGTACGCAGTTGGATTAAGGAAGAACTTTGTGTTGAATTGTCATTATTTTGTAAGGGATATTTCTAAACTGAACCGTCTTTGTCTTGGGAGCTACAAGACTGGTTTTAGCTGCTAACACTTAGGAAATTGTTTTACAGATACCATGAAAGCCAGTTTTCCGACCATGACTGGCCTATTCATAATAACTATGAAGCTGATGAAGTTCAGCGTGATCCAAGGGCTCTTTCTGATGTTACTGATGAAGAAGAAGTGCAAGTAGATCCTCGCAAATATTTGGATGGAGATCGTGAAAAGTACCTGGAGGATCCTGCCTTTGACACCCACTTCTCTACTGAGCCTTGCTGGCAGTATTCAGATCACCATGAAAACAAGTATTGTGATCTGGAATGTAGTCACACCTGTAATTACAAAATGAGGTCATCTTCATACCTAGATAATTTAGTTTGGCGAGACAGTGAAGTTAACCATTACTATGAGCCCAAGCTTATTATAGATCTTTCAAACTGGAAGGAACAAAGCAAAGAAAAGTCTGACAAGAAAGGCAAGTCTAAATGTGAAAAGAATGGGTTGGTGAAAGCTCAGATAGCACTTGAGGAAGCATCACAGCAACTTGTTGAAAAAGAAAGGGAGAAGAATCAGGGGTTTGACTTTGATTCTTTTATAGCAGAAACCATCCAGCTTAGTTTACAACATGAGTCTACTGATGTTGATAAATTAAATGACTTGAATAGTTCAGTGTCTCAGATAGAGTTGAAAGGAATAATATCGAAGTCGGTAAGCAGAGAGAAGCAGGAGAAAGGAATGGCCAATTTGGCCCAGCTAGAAGCTCTGTACCAAACCTCTTGGGACAGTCAGTTTGTCAGTGGTGGGGAGGGGTGCTTCCTCATAGACCAGTTCTGTTGCGAAGTAAGGAAAGATGAACAAGTTGAAAAAGAAAATACTTACACCAGTTATTTAGACAAATTTTTTAGTAAGAAAGAAGATGCTGAAATGCTAGAACCTGAGCCAGTAGAAGAGGGGAAGCTTGGGGAGAAGGAAAGAGAAGAGAGCTTTCTCAGTAACAGTGGGGAGCTCCTCTTCAACAAGCAGCTTGAGGCTATAGGTATTCCTCAGTTCCACAGCCCTGTTGGGTCGCCTCTGAAGTCCATCCAGGCCACGCTAACGCCTTCTGCTATGAAATCATCTCCCCAGATTCCCCACAAAACCTACAGCAGCATTCTGAAACATCTAAACTAAAACACTCAGCAGACATTTCTTTTATATTCATGAGATGTGTTTGTCTTTTTTTATTACTAGTGTAAGTAATTTTTTTACTTGAATCAGATGGTGTAATTTTGGTATGGATTTCATTAGTTTTCTGTTTACCATTGTTTTTACAATCCAGAATTACTTTCTATACATGAGTTAGTTTTGTTTTTAAACTGGCATGTCGTTTGCACACAAAATTAAAGAATAGAGCAAAATAATGCAAAATGCAGGAGGTAACAAAAAATGCACTAAACCAAGTAAAAAAAAAAACATTCTCTCAGTAAAACAGTGTCCATGTTTTGCAGAAAAAGAACCTTGCCTTGAAATTTACACAGTGAGACTGTACATAATTGCATGAGAATATCTATTTTTCCCAAAACATTTTTTTCATTCATGCGTATTTTAGAGTTTTTCATACTCTACACATTTCTTAGACACATGATACCAGCAGCAACTGAAATGAATGCAGAATTTGGTACGCATGTGTTATCTACCTCAAGGTAACAGCAGTATGTGGCAAAACATTAACCACCCATAGTGCTTCTCATTATGCACTTCTGTTTAGCCAGCATTATTGTAGTAGCTATTCCTATTGAAAATCATTCAATATTTATAAATGTTCTGGTATGCATTCTTTATAGTGAAGTGTTAATATGCAGCACTTTTATTTATTTTAGCAAATAAGTATATTTCTGTAATTATAGAAAGTCAATTTTTGAGTTACTTTTCAAATAAAAGTTTTTGTTTAGCACTATGGTTTTATTGCCTACATAGCTGGATATATATTAACATCGGCTTATTCTGAGGCTATCCAATACATTTTTATTTTTATTTTTTAGTTTTTATTTCAAGTAAAGCACTCACTGTGTATAGGAATTTGTAATTGGAGGTGCTTGATCTCTACAAAAGAAATTAGGAATTGCTTTATTATCAAATGCTCCTAGAAGTCTTAATTGTGTTCATTTTTTAAAGATTTTGTAATGTTAGTTGTGTGCATGGAAATAATTAAGGTACAACATTACTGTAGGTTAAAGTTCTATATGGTGAGACATTTTGTTTTTACTGTATGTTTTTACTGAATGATTCCTGTCCCGCTCCCAGCCCCCCTCAAAAGCAAGCATGAATAAAATTAGGTTAAATATAGCATGTAGCATCTCGGTCTTTTGAAAATTTGTTTTACCTTCTGATTTTTTGAAATACTGGATGTATCATTGGCTCCCCTGTTTAAAACTAAAAACAAATAAAAACATGGCCAGCAAAAATGGCTGTTTGTGATGCTTTGTACACACCCTGCCAGATGAACAGCAGCTGCTGTGCTGCAGCTGCGGGAGTTATGAGGGTCACTGTCTAACACAGGGTGCCCATGGAAGCATGAAAAACTCTCCCTGGAAGTGCCACTGCTGGGGATGCAGCATCCTGGAAGGAGACTCCCCAGAGTTTCCTTCTGTCCTGGTGCCTGCAGCCTGTACCAAGGAGAATTCCATGTAGCACAAATACACAGCGCTGCCCATTACCATTTCTGTTCAAAAAAACCAGTTGACTTTCAGAGTACAAGTGACCAAAGTTACTGTTTTATCAGTGTTTTAGAGAGATTAGTGCTAAAGGAAAAGCTGCTGCCCGTGTGTGTGAGCAGCTTCACGTTGCTGGCAGCCTGGAGTGAAGGTGAGTGTGCAGGTTCCTCAGCCAAGGGCCTGGCTGGAACACTTCACCAGGGGATTTTGGGAGCGTGACCAGGTAGCTGCTGTGGGATGTTTCAGAATGTGCCGGTCAGGTCTCTGTTGCAACAAGCCCTAGAACAGTATGTATTTCGCTTCCAGTTCCTCCCATCACTGCCGTTCCAGAGGGAGAAAATTAACTGTACAATAAAGTAAATCTCCTGGCAAACTCCTACAGCTTTTCCCATGACAGTGTTTTAGTTCCTCCACACTCTTCCATCCGTGCTCCTCTGGCAGGTAGCACAGCTGCACCCGGCCTAAAAGAAGGATGTGTCCCTTCAGTGTGGCACAGGATGGGCACCTGGAGAGGGGACAGGGACTGTCCTTGGGCACGTCCCTGGGCGTTTCTGCAGTCACAGCTGTGGGCTGTAGGAGGGGGGTGACCAGCTGCCCTCTCTGGGCAAGGAACTGTTCTCAAGAGCTTTTGTTGAGATTGGAGGAGAGCAGTGGGTGGGGAGATGTGGGTGGAAGAATGGGAAACAAAATTCAGCTTAAAAACACATCTTGTACAAATGAAGTATCTTTTTTGCTTCCTTTTTGCTTTTTTTTTTTTTTTAAGAACACGTGAAACTTAAGAAGCCTGTAGGGGTACAAAGGGAACATTTTAGACTAAAAGGAAGGGGAGAGTCGAGTGTCAAGCCTAAACCCAGCATGGTGCTTCATTACCTTTGTCTTCCACCTGTGCTGAGGAGGCAGCACTGTACAGGCTGTGCTGCCTGCTCTGCTGCAAACCCTGCTCTCACAACAGGCTCCATCCATGGGTCACTGTAGGGTGCCACTGGGCTGTTGGGATTACTTAGTAGAAGGAATTCCCTATGTGGAGATAAAAGTGTTTTTTAAGGGCCCCGCAGAGTGAAATCACTGCTAGAAAGTGAAGGTACTGTGGGTGTGGTGCTGGGTTCACCCCTGGCAAACTGCGGCCGTGTTGGAAGAACAGCCTGCAGAAAGTGCAGGGCGTCACAGGTTGTTCCCATGAGGCGGGAGATGGTTCCTGCCCTGTACTCATCAGCCCTGCCTAGCCCTGCGGGGAAAGAAATTGGTCAGTTACATGTGTAGCCCTTTGGCTGTGACCTAGCAACAGCATTGTCCTTAAAAACAAAATATGGAAGAGGCTTGAATTATGAACCAGATAAAGGGACCACTGTTTCACGCCAAGATCCTTGCCAAGTACAATGGAACACCCTTATTTAACAAAAAAGCAAATAAGAAACGAGATCATTAGCCATCTCTTAAAGTACCCTTTCTTCTCCAAATGGCCTTTGGTTAAAAGGCAGCATTTTAATGTATTTAACAAGAGCTTCAGCTAGAAGAGGTAATGTTTACAACAGACCCGGACAGAGCCTTTTACACGTCCTGTCATCACATGAGATCTAATAATTGCTGAACAGTTTGCTCTGATCAAGAGTTCTCAGCCATGGTCAATTAGCTTTCTCAGAGTTGTATTTAATTTTAATTAAATCAGAGTTGCTATATATAATCTCAGCTATTATAAGCCTTTGCCCACGCTGCTGGTAGTGGTGTGATGGCTGTGAGTGGCACAGCTTAGCTGGTCTTTGCTGTGAGCAGAGCTGGGGCTCTGGGCTGGGTGTGGGGTTCTGTGAACCAGCTGGGCACTGGGGCAGGTCCTGCAGCTGCTGCCGCTCCTGCCCTGCTCAGCAGGGCACCTGTACCTGCAGCAAGGGGTTCACTGCCTACAGCAAAATGTGTGCCTTGATGTCCTTTGTTCTCCTGTCACCTTGCCATTGCCTTTTCTGTGCTGCAGAAGCTCTTAGAGCCATGCCTGCTGCATCCTTTTAAAGCCTTGCCAAGTTCCCACTTTGGTCCAGCTGATTGCCTGGAGGCACTGGTTTATGAACAGGTTTTTAATGCCTTCTTTACAGGCGTCCACCAGAGAGGGTTTTTTCCACATGGAGCTAATGTTGCTATTTTTTTCTGTCCCCTTCTAACCTCTGTCAGGGATGTAGGAGTTTTTCCAGATGTTGATTTTCATCCCCTACTCTATACATGTGTATAGTGCAAACCCCAGAGAACTGTAGGCAGGTCCCAAGGTATTCAGTGGGACATTGGGGTGCAATTATTGCTGGATATCAAGAGGAAAACCATCCTTGAGCTACATCTGCTCCCACAAGTCTTCTTTTCTTGATTTATACTCATGTTTCCTGCTGCTGAGATCTGGAAGTGCTTGTCGAGCCTTCAGCTGGGTTTTACACGTAATTAAACAGTAACCTGTCTTCGTTCTTCCAGAGATGCAGCCCTGAGCAACAGCAGCCCTGAACCAATTTGTTCCTTACTCCTTGAATTATTTCAGTCCTTACAAAATCCTGTAAATTCTTGTTTGCTGTTCTGACACTGTTTGCGTCAGACCTGAGCTGAACAACCTGGGAAGTAATGCCAGGGGGTATTTAGTAACAAGCAAATAATCCAGATCACTGCTGGCACCCAGCACTTGGGCTTCCATTCCAGTGTCTATATTTAAAATGGTTATCTGCTTACGCTGAGTGCTACTGGAGAACTCCTTAAAATACTGACTGTTGAATGGTTCAGAGGCTGCTTTTGGCTGGGAAGTGGCATGGCTGATGGGGTGATTGGTGTGCACCAGGCCATGTGCAGAGGGAGCTGTGCCCAGCAGCCCCTGGGGACGTGGGGATGGCCGGGTATGGCCACGCTCTGCAAATAGCTGGGTCAGTTGCTGGCAGCAGCCACACGTGTCATTTGCTTTCCTCGGGAGTCTGTCTGCTGCATCCTGACTGCTGAGCAGCCCTTCTATAGAGAACTCTGATAATAAAATACCTTTTGTAATCTCTGTGCTGGGCTACTGCAGCCAAAATTACTTTTAACCTTTATGTCACCCAGCCTGGATTGCTACGTGTGGCATGAAATACCGAAGTGTGCGTTTGGCAGCTGGGGGTGAGACAGGGAACTTGTGACTTGTCCAGCATCAGGGCCAGCAATTCCATTGCCCTTCATGTCCCAGCTTTGGCTCCCTTGTTCCCAGCACAAAGGTGAGGATTCCTGCAGCTCACACTCTAAGAGCATGGCTGTAGGAAAAGGGAGTAGGGAAGGGCTTTTCCATCTGTCCCTGGGGACTTGGGTTAATCTATGCTTACATCCAATCTGTGTTTCTAGAGCACAGTCATTACTGAATTGGTGGTTGATGGTTTGGTGGGTTTTATTCAGTTTTAACATTGGTAGAAGGCTGATTTATTTTGTCCCAATTTGGTATCATTCTACATTACTTGTGTCTTAGCTTACACTTTACGTTTTTCCACATTTCTTGGGACTTTTGGTTTAGGCTTATTATATTCTTCTATTAATCATGTGGTTGAATATAGTCCAAGGCAAGTGGGAGATCCCTTGCCTGCTCGGTTAAAGATCACTGGCCACTCTCAGAAGAGATGTAAGGCCTAATAACATACAGGCTTTCCTTTATATCTGAACTTTGCCATCTTCCTCATGCCATATCCCATAGCTCTGCTTCTGCGTAGTGTGGAAGCTTCACTGCCACACTAATCCCACTGTGGCTGGTGCAAGGTAAGTATAAACCTTGTCATTTTTCTGTGTCATCATCTCCACAGCATCTTCACAAAAAGCAAGTGTAGCCAGGGTAGAATTTCTGCTTTACAAGATTGTTGATCTTTTAGTTTGCAGCTCAGGCTTCAGCAATGGATGCTCCAAAACCAGATTCAGGCAGTGAAAGGACATTTTCTCATTCTCATTCTTGGGGATGCCATTCAGACTGGATTAGAGTTTAAATCTTCAGTGCTAGAGGCTGTAGAGGAACAATGTTTCCATTTAATGTGCCTTGAATATTTTCATTTAGAAGGATTTAAAGCATAGACCTGAATCACTGAATGACAGATTTATTGTGACTTCCATGTTTGTTTGGATATAGATTTAGACAGTAAGCTCTTGAAATAGCTGGGTAACTAGCAGAAACATTCTTAAAGCCTATGATTAAGAAAGCAGATGGGTTTGGGTTTTGTTTTGTATCATATTTGTCTCAGATATTTTCTGCTATTGTTAGAGCCTTAGCAGAATTGATGTTGACACATACTGAAAGATCAAATTACTTCTAGATACTAAATTACATTTTGGACCCTTACACATGATATCTCACTGGTTTTCCATGATTCTTTATTTTCTTTTTACTTTCTTTTATACAGAGAGACCCTCAGCTGTTTGAGTCTCTCAGTTTTACATCACACCTAGCCCTGTGAAGCAGCCAGGTGCCAGTCTGTTGGAGTGCAGAGTGGACAGGAATGTCCTTTGGGATTGCTGGCATTGTATCTGTATTTCCATTGGCCATGTAACTGCATCACCCAGAGTACAGCATCCACTTCCAGAAAGGCAAGGTCAAAAACCTGTGACTAGCTTAGGGACCTGCACTGGGCAAGGAGATTCATCATCCAGAGCAAATCCAGGAGAAAAGCAAACCCTGGAAGCCCAAGTGGAGCTCTGGCAAGCTGGGCAGCCATCCAGAGGCTCACTGTTTGCAGCTGGAACATGGAAGAGGCTGGCTGCCCTCACCTGTACGGCTCAGTTAATCAGCACCTTGCAGCATTTCTTCTGCCCTGATAAAACCGTAATGACGTCAGCAGTGGAGCAGGGGCTTTGGTTCTTCAGCCAACACAGAAAAATATGAAAGCACAGAGTTGCTTGAGCAGTTCACTGTCTGAGTGGACTCAAAATGCTGTGCTGAAGCAGCTTGGTGCCCGTGGTGGGTCGGCAGTGGGTAACAACACCAGCAGTGTAGAGGAGCCAGGTGTGACCAGGGCAGAGTCCAGCTCATCCTGCAAAAAGCTGGTGCAGGCCAGGGAGGAGGTTTCCACCCTGCCTGCCAGGAATTGCAGTCTGCCTTGGCATGGGCAGGAGGAAAAATATGATGGGAAACAGGAAGATTAAAATAATCCCAGTGAAAACAGGATGTTGGAAATCTGGTAACAGAGTGGGGCTGCAGAAGGCTGCTGGGAGCAGGGAGGCTCTCACACAGGCTGTTTGGGGCAAAACACCCAGCTGTCACATGTGGAGACCAAAGCTGTGAGGCAGAGGCAGCACAGCTCTGCTGGCAGCAGATTGGTATCTGGTGTTCCCCAAAACAAGACTGATTATGGCTATTTACACCAATGTGTTCACTCACCTTCTCTCAACACCTGCCTGAGTTCTTTTTTGTTGGATGAAGGTCATAAACCATTCCCTATAACACATCAGCCTGGGATCCCATTTATTTAACAGATAGGGGCTGCCAGGCAGCAGGATGGAGCTGTTCCAGAGCCCGGCTGCCAGCAGGGAGCTGGATATCTCCCAGCTGATCACAGCCTGCTCTCTGAGCTGCCATCCATGGCGTCCTTCCAGCTACGACAAAATAAAAACCAAACAGAGTTTGTCTCTCACTAAACTGCCTCTTCCTTCCAGGGGCTGACAGCAGCAGTCAGTGCTGTGGATTTACAGCAGGGGAGGCGGCCCCTGGGGTGGCTGAGGGAGCTGGTTCCCATCCCCAGTGCCAGTTTGTGACCTGTCAGAGGCTGTTGCTGGGGCTGGCAAGGGGCTGCTGGCCAGTGCCCAACCAGATTCTCGAGTGCCTCGCACACCCAGCACTGAGGTGTTTCTGCTCCTCTGGGAGCAGGGCAGCTGCAGTGCCAGACACTGGTTTCAGCCTGGAGAGCATGGTGGGCCCATGAGAGGGCTCTACACTGCAGGTCCCAGGCTCCAGCATGTGTGGACTGTGCTCAGAAGCAACTGTGAACTCAGTGCCCCATAATTTATGAGGTCATTGAGCCATTAGAAAATGCATACTAAAATCCCTCAGGCTAAATCAAACTGGGTTGTTCTGTAGGTAAAATGAAAATTGCCATTTTCCATGAGTCCAAACTGCTATCCACTTTTTACTTTCCATGGCTAAATTGAATCTACTATGTGCATTGCAAGTTGCCAGTGTTTGCCAATGCAGTGCAGAACCAGATGGATGCAGAGCAGCCCTTGGATGAGGACCATGTCCCCAGTTTTAATCAGCCAGTTAACACAGAACAGTCCTTCCCAGACATCAGGTCTTCCCCCAGTTAGGCATCCCACTGGCCAGGCATGGCCGTAGGGCTTGGAAGGAAAGCTCAGTAAAGGGCAGGCTCTGCCCAGCACCACACAGGTCCTGCAGCAGGGGAATTGGGCTTTCCCTGGTGTATCTGCAACTTGCTTTTCTCATAGCACTTCCAGATAATTTGGGCCTGAGGATGCCAGTGTAACCCATGTTTCCCAGAACCTCAGTTTCTCTTCTTCCATACTCAGAAAATTAGACTGATTTGTTCTCCACGTCCTTGAAATAGTCGAAGTCTCATGCTCATCCATGAATGTCGCAGATGTTCACTACATCACTTGACTTTTATTGTAAGTGATAAATACTAGGAGGAGACAGAGTGCGTGAAGTGAAATAATTGACTGGAGTCAGTGGCCCAACTGTGCCTGGAACTCAGGCCATTTTCTGGAGTAGTTGGATACCCATCTCCATTAACAATCAGCCCCTGTACAATTTTTGTCCAAGGCTAAATAAAGAGATGTATATTCAAAATGAACTTCTTCACTGTTGCAGGTTTTGACATCAATTTTAGTGTCTGTGGGCAGTATCCCAGGAGAGCCGGCTTCAAACTCATGGAGCCAGATCTGGGGAGCTCCCTGCCTGTCAGGAGGAGACTGTGGGGAGCAACACCTCTGTGGCAGCCCACAGACAGTTCAAATTCATGTTAGTTTTACATATTTGACACGAGAAATCTCTCCAGGCACCACTTCAATCCAATTTACAGCGTCTGGCTCAAGTGAAGTATGAGAAGCATTTGCTTAAGCGATTTGAGTGGTGATGTGTGGGGAGCTGGGCAAGCAGGGAGGGCAGCCTCTACCAGCCTGGTGGGGCTGAGCAGCCAAGAGGGCTCAGGAAAGCTCCATCCTTCAGCACAGGCACCCTGCCCTCCGCCAGTGAGGCCAGTGGCAGCAGGCCAGGAACAGGCCAACTTGGTCCTTCCCCCCTTCTCCTTAAAATACTCAGGAAGCTGCTGCAGAAACCAAGTTGGAGATGCTACAGCTTGTGTCCTGGGGTAATTCCCAGCAGGGAATGTTGTCTTTGGGCACCAGGGCACTCAGTTTCCATCTCACTGCCACATGGCACCCCAGCCCCGTTGCCCACACAGCTGAGCTCACAGAAATTTGGGAATGATGTGGCTTTCAAACAATTTTGAGATACCTTCATTTCCTGCAGAGGGAAAGCAAGTCTCAAGAGGCTTTGCAGCGTGCACAGATGTTAATTGTTTTCCTCCCGCACCACTAAGAAATTTGTGTGTTGTCTTCTCCACTATACAGCAGGGGAAATGAAAGATGAAGCAGTTAATCCTCATCCTGCATGAGCAGGGTGCTGACTGGGGTGGGACAAACCAGGCTCCCCTGATGCTGGAGTTTGAGTCACTTTAACAGAATTGGAAGATGAAGGTAAGGAGGAAAGTCATTTACAGCTTTAGTTCTTCCTTTGTCCCTGAAATCTCTGCAGTGTCCTGGGCATTTATAGAAACTAATGCACCACGTCACCTGAATGTGGAGCACTTACAGGGAGAATTGGAGAAGTGATGGTGATTAAAGGTAGAGTCCGGATGGGAAAGCAGTGGAGAGCCCAGCACTGTTCATTTGGGAGAGCAGTGTGTTTGCAGAGGTAGCACATCCCACCTGGACAGGGAACATCCAGCCTGGAACCAGCGCTTTGGCCATGCTGCCTGAGAGAGCAAGTGAGGAGGAGTGATTCCTGACCTTACTTTCAAAAGGGAGGGAGAAAGACAGAAGGTTTGGTCTAGACTGACTGTAAAGGCGGGAAGGTCAGTTGTACCTGCTGTTGCTGAAGCTGCGCTGTTCACCACAACAGCACTGATGGTGTGGGCCAACAGAGAGTTCTCATGGATAGCATCAGCACCGTGAGGTGGGATCTTCCACTTCTCCATTTCTGGAGCCCCTCACGCTAGGAAAGTCCCAAATGCTGTGTAAGGACTTGTTTGCCACAGCAGTGCTGGGGTGGCCACCACAGC
Source organism: Donacobius atricapilla (assembly GCA_013397315.1). Taxonomy (NCBI): domain Eukaryota; kingdom Metazoa; phylum Chordata; class Aves; order Passeriformes; family Mimidae; genus Donacobius; species Donacobius atricapilla. The sequence continues at coordinate 280,511 of WBMY01002341.1, read as the reverse complement.
ACCTCTGTCTGCACAAGGAGGGGCTGCCGTGCCCAAAGCTGTGCTGTGCTGCTGTGGGGAGGCTGTAACACAGCCCCCATGTGCACCATGGCCCAGCAGCATGGTGTGGGGTGGTGCAGCCTACCCCAGCCTTGGAGGGAGCAGCTTGTTCTGGCATATGGTGGGAACAGATGTTTCCAGGGCTGCAGCAGGGCAGCGTGAGCGTCCAAAAGGTCCAGCTGCCTTCGGTACATTAGACATGGATTTGACGGCCATCATCACCACCAATCATGCCTTCCCCTAGGGAATTATTCTAGGGAATAATTAATTCATTAGAAAACATCGTTGCATGAATGACGACATATGTAATTTTATAGTGCTAAACAGTCATTTCCAGTTAATGCATTTTTTAATTTCTGAGAACGGCTCGGCAGCCTCTCAGGTGATGTCAGCAGCATTCCCAGCCACTGTCACAGCCTGGGCACAAGGACACTGACTGGGTACTGCTGAGCTGCTGTCTCTCCTATGCTGGCAGCACATCCAGAGCATTATAAATGAAAGTTTCCAAACACGAAGGCAGCACTGAGAAAGAGGAAGATTACCCTTCAGGGAAGTATTTTGCTATTGTCAGGGCAGCGTGGAATGAAAGCAAAAAGGATTTTAAGACTGGGTTTTGGCTGCCGGCTGAGGCTGTGATTATAAACTGCAGCCTGAATGCACCATGCCTGAACCAACCCCTCCCCCTGCCCAAGGCTTAAGCCAAAGGATTTAAACAAGCTCTTATGTAATATGGTTTTAGTATTTCCAGTAGAAATAGGTGTTCTAAATATAAATGATTTGCAGATAAAATAGGCTTATATAAAATGCTTTCACGTTTATATAACCCCACGTTGGCATTGCACCCAACACTTCCATCAGCTGTGAGCCCAGCGCTGGGGACAGTGCAGGGTGCTGGCAGTGCCCAGTTTGATGCCAGCCTGCTGGGCCACGGCCGGGACTGTGTTGGTGTCTTGCCTCTGCACCTCAGAGCGATGCCTGTGCTGTCCCCAGCCTGCCAGGCAGCGCCCCTCCAGGGACAGCGCCTGCTGGGAGAGATGCACTTCGGTTGGAATTTCTCATGTGCAGTCCCTCCCTTCTCCCTGCCCGGGGGTTTGCTCACAGCAGCAATTGTGGGACACTCCTGTGGTGTTCCCACTGTGCTGGTCCTGGGGCAGTGGGGACAGCCTTCATTCCAGCAGTGGTGCCATGGCACCAGCGGTGGCCCAGACTCAGCAGCTGGGCACTGCAGGCACTGTCCCTTAGGGTCACTGCTTTGGTCCTGTCCTTTAGGCAGAGAGTTGTTTTGATTGTCGAGAGATGTAATTCTCCTTCACCCCATGTCCATGCAGGGATGTCCGTGCATGTGTGCATATATTTATATAACATACATTTATTTGTATGCATATATCTATGTATGTATGTATATATTTATATATATACATATGACATAGTGAAAGACCTGAGCGCCTCCAACGCGGGGCTGGCAGCATGGCCTGGGCTGTGGGCTCTTCCCAAGCAGTGGCCACAGTCCCACTGAGCAGCCAGGGACAGCTCCCTGTCACAGCAAGGCCATTGGAACACTTGAGGCTCCTGTGCCAAATGTCTCCCTCACCATGAGTGTGCACCCACAGGGTGTGCCCTCACTTGCCTCTTCTCCATGACCACCTTCATCCAGATTGTGGCTGCTGAAAGCTGCTGAGCCTCTTGCCCAGCCCAGCAGTGCATCAGGAGCCACGACAGTGGCCACTGATAAGGGCAGTAATAATTAGCCTGGAAACGGTGTTTTCTAAACAGAAAAAAATGGTTGCTACGTTACAACCTTTATGTATGGGAAAGATACTCAGACAAATCTTACACAACAGCCCTCAGTGCATCACACCAAACATTTGCTGTTAGGGGAAGGACTGTTTGCTAAGTAATTTTAGCTAGCATTAGTTATGTGTATGGAACTTGCGTAGAATCATACATATATAGAGATATGAATAGATGTGCATGTCTTGTTTATACACAGACACATATTTCCATATATATGAGAAACAAGAACACGTTTTTCAGCTGCAGTCTGTTACTGCAGCAGAACAATATGATTTATAGCTCCTTACCGTTAACATTTCCATTCAAAAAATGCCTTATTTATGCCCATACCAGAGAAGCTCTTTTGACAAGGTGGGAAGAGGCTTTTTATTATGAAGCCAGAACTGTCAGCAGCCTCTATTATTTTTGGTGGGACTGTCAGTTCTCCAAGCAACATGACTTCATTTTTAATCCAGGTCTGATGGAAGACACTTGATCTGTCCTGCTTTTGTCAGTCACAGAGGCAAACTTGCCACAAAGAAATGGTATGTGCGACCTTCGAAAATGACTGTTGCCCTTTCCATCTTGTCTGTGCTCCATTTTTCATAAAAGCCTGTTTCTGTGGTGCATTATGGGGGAAATGAGCCATTCATCTTTGTCTCCACTGCCCTCACAACTGCTGGAGAGTCACTCCCTGCAGACCCAAGGAGAATGTTGGGTCAAGCAGCACTTGGGCATCTTTCAGAGCTGGACCTGCAGTGATTCATCAGCCACTTCCCTTTGGAAAATCAATACTTATATGTGGTACAAGTGCTTATGGTCCCTTATGTCACCTACAGATAAAAGTTAAACAACCAAACCAAACCAAACAGCTGTACCTTGGTCTAAATGTTTAGTGCTTGAACCAAGGGCTCTGCCAGCTCCCACCCACTGTGGCTCACAGTGAGGTACTGCAGTCCTTCTGCAAACATGGTGGAGCTGAAGGACAGGATAAAAACCCTGCAGAGGGGGCTGCAAACCAGTCTCAGCCTTTGAGTCTCCTTAGGGACAGTTTGATTTCAACAACAAAAGTTATATTTTATATATACAATATAGCAGTGTATTACATGTAGCAGAAGTTTAGACGTGTTATATTTGTACATATCCATGTATAATGTGTCTATGTACATCCATATCCATATATTTACATACACGGCTGTGTACGTCTGAATGTGTGTATGTCTGTAGAGTCATGTGTAGAACGCGTGTATACACACATGTATGAGTATACAGACATACATGCATATGTCTACGTGTGTGTTTATGCACACATCCGTGTACAGATTTCTCCTCACCCACAGAGACACGAAGGGAGGCTCACCTTGTGCAGGGCACTGCCAATCTGTCAGCAGGCGGCCCTGTCAGTGCCTAAGGTTCTCATACTGCCACTGCTTGTTCCTCTGGGAATTCAGCTGTGATGCCCAGCCCAGAGCCTTTGCAGTGCATAAGCGATTCCCAGCAGCTGAGTCAGCCTGAACCTGCCTTTGCACTAAAGACTCTTCTCTGTTGTGCAGGCAGACAGACATGGAGGTGTTCCCAGCTGGGTGGTGTTCTGAGGAGCGCCGCAGGGTGACAGTGACCCTGTTTGTCCTGCCCAAACAAGGGAATTCGGTGTGTTCGCCACTCCACAGCCCTGACTGCTCAGTGCCCCAGTTCACAGCAGAACAGGTCTCGTTGCTCTTGCAGAGCTGGCTATCACTTTTATCTGGGCTTCTAAAAGAAGGTAAAAAAGCAGTCTTTAAGTGATGTAGCAAGCTCTCTCCCTGCTCAAACTTGTGCTTACAATTCTTTAAGGAGACTATATTTCAGTTACAGTAATTGGTCCACAAAAACTACTGTCACTAAAACCTACCCCTTGCCCTCATACTGCTCTGCTGTATTTCTGAGATGACTAATGTGCCGCTTTATTTTTTCCAGTAACTATGAAAGAAAATCCTAATAAAACTTCTGGAAGAATTTTACTTAATTTTCCTGGTTTGAAGCTGGGCACTCATCATGAAGATTGATGTAAGACCATGAGCCTCCCTCGTAAAAACTTGAGGCAACTTACACAGCAGGTCCTGCAGCCATTGGCAAGCCTTGGCCTATGTGGCTTGGCACCATTTCTTTGGACATCTTAGAGACTCTGCCAGAAGCCTTTTGGCCACTGTGTGAGCCTGCCCTCCTCCACTGATGCCTCAGGGGAGGTCTGGTGCCAGAGGATCACACCCCTGCAGAGCACACAAAGGCTAGGGCATCCTTCCTCCTCTAAACTTCATACTGTCTGGGGAAAGCCCTTATCCCCAGGTACCAGATTTCCTTTTCTAGGACAGGTCTTTTGCATAGTATGAATATGTGTGTATATTATATCTGTACGTACATATGTGTGTGTTATATATATAAACATATAGATCCACTTATATGTGTACATTATATATACATACATCTATACTATATATACATACATCTATACATATGTATATTTATATATCTATATCTATATTTATCTCCTCTGCAGTACTTGCACACAGATAGGAAGCATAGAGCTGATGACTAAACTCTGGGTTTAATGTCTAAAAATACAGATGGAAAAAAACAACTCATTTTACTGGCAAAAATATTCAGGCGAGTACTTTTGCAGGCACAAACCAAGCAGCTGCTTAGGGGCCAGGTAAGCAAGTGGCTGGGAGAGGACTGAGTCTTGCAATGCTACTGAACCTGTGCTCATAGGAAGCTAACAGCAATATTTCTTTCCCAGACAGACATTGCTACAGAGAGAAAGGCGGCTGAAAACAGAGCTGACCCTTGTTCAGGGAATAAATCCTATCTGGTTTTGCAAGAGGCATGACGTGCATACTTCTGCCAAAGTAACAGCATAAAGCACCAAGAACAACCACTGGAAAGTTGGCAACATCTGGTTTTCAGTGCTGAAAACACGCCAGCCTGCTTGGGCATTGTGGGACAATTTTAGGAGATGAAAGACAAAAGATGAAACAGAGCCACGCCCTGGTGTTTTGTGCCTGGTGGGTGAGAGGCTGGCCATGGCCACCATGCTCCTGTGCTCTGCAGGCTGGCAGGCATCCTGCTGCCACCCAGGCCTTGGCCAGGCTTGGGACAAGTCCTGGCATCCCCAGCCTGGGAGCAGAGCCTTCAGGTGACAGTGCCTGGATGTGCAGGTGGGACAGTGCCTGATGTGCAGGTCGGACAGTGCCTGATGTGCAGGTGGGACAGTGTCTGATGTGCAGGTCAGACAGTGCCTGGATGTGCAGGTCGGACAGTGTCTGATGTGCAGGTCAGACAGTGCCTGATGTGCAGGTCAGACAGTGCCTGATGTGCAGGTCAGACAGTGCCTGGATGTGCAGGTGGGACAGTGCCTGGATGTGCAGCTGAGATGGTCTCTTGCCCACTGAACAACCCCTGGCCCTTCAGCTTACCTTGCCACAGGCAGGTGGTGGTCCCAGCCTGCTGCAGGATCCAGCTTTACCCACTGATCCCAGTTTGCCAGGTAGCAGCAATACAAACAGGTGAAAAAAAAATCAGCATCAACCTCAGCGAGTGCTTGATTCTGGCTGCTTTGGCAGTTTCTCCAAGGATGAGATGAGGGAGGGCTCCACTTTGCCTGGAGCAGATCCCTTGCTGACCCTCAGGAATATCAGCACCAGCAGGGCTCAAGGCCTCAGCCCTTTGCCAGCTTTTCCCTGGGGGGCACCTGGGGCTCGACCTCTGCTCACAGGAGCATCAGTGTTACAGACAGAGCTGTATTCATGGGCTTCCTTCACTGTGTGACCTTCACCTCCCATTTTTTGAGGCTATACCTACGGAATTTAAATTTAGGTTAATCCTTTGGCACCATCAGGTTCAAGACTCCCACCCTTGAAGACTAATGAGCTGCATTAAGATTAAATCCCATCAAAGAGAATACCAATGATTTTGTTCCTCAGTACTCATTCAGATCCTTCCAGAATTGCTATCACAGTGCTGTGGATCACACTGCCAAGGGCCTCACTGCTGCTGAGAAGCCCAATGGAGCTGGACTCACTCTGAGCAAGAGGGAGGGCCAGGTGGCCTCCGGAGGCCTCTTCCAACCCGTTTCCCTGTGATTCTGACATCCAAAGCCACTCCATGGAAATAACAAACTGAAAATTAGCTCCACCATAGATGGAGCTTCTGCTTCTGCCTGCTGCTGCTGTTTTTGTGTGTAACATGGTCACAAGCAGCTTTTTCTTCTGTACCTGTCATATCAAGAATAAAAGTGATAGAGGAAATGCACAAGAAAAGAGCAATTTTCATAAAGTCTTTGTCAAAAATGAAGAGCTGTGACCCTCTCATCTCTCTTACAGAAGTCCATAGGAACAGTAAGCCCATCCATGCTCACCACAGACCATACGGGCAGATACACCCAAAATCCATGACCACTTTTGAAACATCAGCTGCTCGAAAGCAGCTTTAAAAAGAAATGAAGACACAAACCTATACAGTGTGCAGGCATCACACAGCTGAACCAAACCCCTCCATCTGCCTCATGAAGATTGTCTCGGGATTTGGGCACAGATTTGTGCCTGAGCTTTGTGCTTCTCAGCCCTCTCAAACATGCAGTTTAAACGCTTCAGTAATCTCCAGTCTTTCAGGGTTAATGATCAGACGTAACTTTGAAGCCGCTGAACTTGTGAACCAGGATGTGTTGGGAAAGGCTGAGGTATGTAAAGATTAGCCCTTTCTCAGGAGGAGAGTGCTAGCTGGGGCGACAGGGAGGGTTTATGTTTGGTGGGATTTCGCTGACAGGGGTGATGCCATGGCCCTGCTCACCCTCAGCAGCCTCCCTGCCTCAGGGAGCCCCAGCAGCTTCTCCCCCTTTGCTCTCTCCACACTCATGCTGCAGAATCAGTCATCGGCATAAACCCACGGCTGCTGCATTCTGCTCGATGGGGTTGGAGGTTTTTAATTGTTTCAGTTCAAATGAGATGAAACCCCGTCACTTATTACAACTTTTTCTGCAAAGCACCACTTCTGCGGCCCTGCAGCTACCGAGCCACGCCAAGTTAAGCACGGCCTTGTGCAGCTGGAGCTGCCCTGCCCCAGTGAGGCCAGAACCGCAGGCCGGGAGGGGCAGCCAGGGCAGCTCTGCCAGTCCCGCCTGGCCATGCCCGGAGCCCCCTCCTGCTGCCATGCCAGCCGTGTGCGGGCTCCCAGGCCAGCCGCGACCCCTGCTCCACCTCGGGCTATTCTGCCCGCCACTCCTCGCAGGCACAGCAGGCGTTCCCCAAGTGACTTCAGTCTTACAAGCCAGTAGGATGTTACCTGGTATGAGGTAATAATAATCCTACCTCATACCAGAGCAATTCTAATGCAACACGAGACGCGTGAAAACTCATTTCTAAGAGAAATGCATTCGAAAATTGTGCCTCTCTCCTGAAGGCTTTTTTTTTTTTTTCTCCATTTCTCCGTTGCATACCTACAGATTAATGGAGCGATATTTTTAATTGTTAAAACTTTCCGGAGCCGCTCTTGACGGGCCAACAGCGCCACCGGCCGGCCAGCAGCGGGATAGCCCCGGCAGGGACACCCCAGGGACACGGGGACACCCCGAGAGACAGAGGGACCCCCCGCCCAGGGACAAGGGGACACCCCAGAGACACGGGTACACCCCAGGGACACCCGAGGGACACGGGGACACCCCGAGAGACAGAGGGACCCCCCCAGGGACACGGGGACACCCCAGGGGCACCCGAGGGACACGGGGACACCCCAGAGACATGGGTACACCCCAGGGACACCCCAGAGACACGAGGACACCCCAGGGGCAGGGGAGACCCGAGGGACACGGCGACACCCCGAGAGACACAGGGACTCCCCCAGGGACACCCGAGGGGCAGGGGGACGCTCAGGTGTGCCCCTGTGCACGGGCACACGAATAACGTGTGTGCACGGGCAATAACATGTGTGCGTGTTGTAGGTGCGCACACGCTGGGGCATGGATCGTTTATGTACGTGTGCACTGTGTGTGTATGCGCACATGTATGAATGTATTTATCCGCATATACACGCACGTTTAGAATTTAAACGCGTTTATATATGGCCGTGTAAGTTTATACACCCATATATGTTTACGCACACACACATAAATGTACGCAGAGACGCGCGCCGTTATGCGCGTACACACACACACGGAGGTTCGTGTTTACCTGAACCCATTCTGGGTGTACGTATCTATAAACTGCTTCTGCGGCAGTCGGCGCTGCTCACCGGCTCCGGGGAAGGGCAGGCGCCTCCTGCNATGCCATGCCATGCCATGCCATGGGAGCCAGGCGGCTGCTGAGCCCGCAGGAAGCCGTGCTGCTGGGGATCCCGACCCCGGGGGGATGCGTCCCACCCCCGCGGGGCGGCTCTGCCAAGAGTGGAGGTGTTTGAAGCCTTGTAATGCCCTCACTCAGCTGCTGCTCCAGCTGCCGTGCAATACCAAAGTGCTCTCCTCATTTGGTTGCCCTCTGGTGTCCCCATAAGTGAGCTGACATAGGTGACAGGTGGGAATGGAAATACGAGCCGTGATGATTAGCCCAGCGCTCATTTAGAAACGCTGATTGTCAGGGCAGTGTTGGTTTGTCCCTGCCCTGTGTGATGTGTCCCCTCACCCCCTAGTCCAGAGGCTGGAACACCCAAGCCGCTGCAAAGCCTGGCTCAGGCAGGAGGGTGAAGCCAGGCTTTGAGAAGTCTAGCACCTCAGAAAGCTTCTGCTGCATCCTGCGAATCTATTTGGGCTCAAAGCAAGAATAACAGCCTGCCATGCCTGCCTGGATAGTGCCAAAGGCATTCAGGCAAGGCTCTAACGGCCTTTGGAAAATTATCTCCCTGAGAGTGGCTAATATCATTGAGCCTGCAAAAGAGGAAAAGGTGCAAAACTAAGAATTTGGGAGGGGGTAGGACCAGCACAATGACCTGGGCTGGAGTCAAGTCAGACAGCCTCCTGGAGGCCTCCTGCTAGAGCAAGGTAAGCCTTTAAAGTTCAGCTTCTCCTCACCTGTCATGATAAAACACTTACTTTTAAGTACAAAGCACAGCAGAGTATCAAGACTGGCCATTTGCAGTTGCTTTTCCTACAGCCAGCCTCCAACAATAGCAGGGTTCTGCTGTATGTCCTGTATCTCTTGTCTGGAAAGACTAAAAGCTCCCCTCTGAAGTGTCTCGTCTATTTTAGATGCAGGAGATCCCTGTACCCAATATAAAACACTTACAGTCCAGACAGCCTTTAGCACTTCAAAAAAGTTTTAGATCATCTGCCCAGTGTTGAACTTATATGGAGTAAGGGAAGGAGAATTTTTTCCTTACGTTTTGCTTTTAGGATTGCCAAAGAACTTTCATACCCTGACTTTCTGAGTGACTTGATTACTGCCACAAGATGAACCATATGATCCCAGCAAATGACATGGCATTGTAAGGCAGAGAGCTGTGGTCCTGTGGGTCCCCAGCTGATGGCTCTGCACAGACACCCTGCCACTGTGGTGGCAGTGGGACTGATGGGATAATTCTGCCCCTGCTGCATTTCATGGATGAAGGCAGAGCACGGCTCTAACTTAGGGCTGCAGTTCATTACAGCGTCTTGAGACAGCCCCCATTTTCTGTGCCTGTTACCTGAATTCATCCCAACACCCATGGACTGCCCAGCCACACCCAGCACATTGCCATCAGCCTCTGGAAGGGCCTGAGCTCCAGCTTGGCTCACAGCCAAACCCACCTGGTAAGCTCCAGTGAAGAAATTGGGAGCGCTCCACAACATTTTGCATGTGCACCCAGCCACACCACAGCACAGCACAGCAGCAGACAGAAGTGGTCTGTCATGAGGACTGGTGCTGGTAAGCCGTTCTCCACACAGGTTAAAAAGCCTCCAGGACTTGTAGTAATTGTTAAACATATTACTTTTACCAGCAGCTTTGCTCCTGGGAATGCCCAGAGTCCCGCAGAGTGCCTGCATGCTGCAGCCACTCATTCATCCATGTGGCTGTCCCACTGCAGTGACCAGGGCGAGGTCAGGAGGAGCTAGTGTGTGGAAGGAGCTGTCAGTGGAACCTGGGTGCTGGGGAGACAGTGGGTGCCCTGCTCGCTTTGCCCTGTCAGGACAGGGTCACCCGAGGGAGTGCTGCCCACCTGGTGGGACAGGGAATGAAGAGCCTGGGGTGGGCCTCTCAGCCAGCCCCAGCCATTGCGTCTGTCCACAGGATGCTGGTGGCAGCCCCAATGTTCTGCTCAGGAGCCCAGCAGAGACTCCCTGACACCTTCAGGTTTACTGCAGCCATCTGTGCATGGAAAGGCCACATCAGCCCTCAGCAAAAGGCAGTGCCATGGCCAGTAACTGTGGCAGCAAGCACCCTGGCTGCAGTTGTCACCAGCCATTTTCACAGGCATGGAGTCTGCAGTGGAAAAGAAAACCTGAAAGCAGCAAATGAAAGCATGTCTGAGCATTAGCTGTATGCCTGCAGGAGCACGCAGAGCACCGGACATGCTGGAGACATCATGCAGAGCTGCGCTGGTTTCACTCTGATCAGATGAGGATGAGGCTGGTTTTTGCAATTTGTGGTAACAGCATTTTGCAAGCACGACAAAAATGTGTGGTTACCCCCGGATGAACTGGGGCAGCCTCTGCACAGACCATGCGATGTGAGGTTTGGCAGTCAGGCCAAGGGCTGTAACTGCCCCGTGCCTGTCCCTGTGCCCCCAGGGCCCAGGGTGAGCCCTGCCAGCCACACCAGCCCTTGGCCACCTCCTGTGCCTGCTGGGCTTCCTCTGGGACCTGCTCCTGGGGTTCAGCAGTGCTGCCATGGGGTGACCTGTGCCATGAGTGCCCTGGTCCCTTGGGAGCATGGCTGTGGCTCAGCTGTGGGCAGAGCCCTGCAGGCAGGCCAGCAAGGAACCCCAGAGCTGTGTGGGGCTGAGTGTTAGGAAGCAAAGGGCACACTCATGAGCCAGGGACAAGCCCTGCTGGCAGAGCCCAAAGCCTTGCAGTGGGTGAGCACAACAATAGAAAAAAATCAATTTGCTTTGATAGCGTGTCCTTACTGACTGTGAATTGGTTTGTATTAGTAAAATCCCTACAGTGGGGTAGTGAAATGTTCATTTGCCCCATTAGTTTGCTTTGCTTGAGACAATCCAACACTGAAGTACCCTTCACCTCCTTTTTTATTAACTTTAAAATACATGTTGTACCTGGATTAACTGAGGACACCCCAATGGCATGGAGAGTGGATGTGTGTCCTGCCTTAGCTCCAGCTGCTGAGGCCCTCATCCAGAAGAAAAGTGAGAAGCTAGTATTTTGAAGGATTAAACAGGACAATGCTAGAGGCAAATCACCATGACCCAGAGCCAAGGCATGGCTTGATTAATTTAGCTCTACTCCCTTAAACAGTTTATTTTGCCAACCAAGAAAGATTTGGAGAAAATCGATCCGGTCACAGTAACTTGCTGTGGTGCTGACACAGGATGCTCACATTTGGTACAGCTCTTACTTGGTATTGCATTTTGACTGAGAACCAGAATGACACAAAAGGTCACATAGCACATAAAAACAGTGGCAAAACCTGGCCAACTCATTGCTCTGAAAACCGTATCTAAGCCATGAACCAGCATCAGGGAGACACTTTGTCAGACAAGAATTTTTTCTTCTCTCTTTGAAATGTCACATTTTCAATCAATGAACTGGATGAAACAACCATAATTAACACATAATCCAGGTCCTGACTCCAGAACTGGACAGGCAGTAAATGTTATGGGAAGACTAGTCAGACATAGACACTGAACTGAATTTTAAAGGAAATACCATGCTTAGAAGATACTTTTTACAATTGCACATACTTTTCTAGGTCTATGGTGAGATGATGAGATGCTCCTCTCTCAAGTGAGAAGCCACAAACCCTGTGATGTAAAAGGTACTTTGAAACCACCACCAGACCTATCAGCAAGCCTCTTGCCCTAAGGGGATCCACAGGCCCACAACATACACACCAAAAACACCCTTCGGTGGGCCACAGTCAAACCCCACTGGCCCAGGCAGCTGGACAGCAGGTCTCATGCAGTAATATTTTCTAGTAATTAGCCAAAGCAGCTTTTTGACTTTACTCCTCAAAACAGCTTCAGCTATCCCAGAGGAGCAAGGAAGGTCAGTCACTGCCTAAGCAAGACTTGGACATCTCTGGGTGTCCTTTCCTTCTTTGTGACAAATAAGGATGACCAAAGCTGGGCAAGAAACTGGTGCTACTCCCCAGCAGAGCTCAGAAATAGCTGTTCTTGGACTTCTTTTTTGTTTGGTAATTATGTCCATGTTATCTCCTTGAGAAGTCTCTAGGACACTTTGGAGGCTTCAGATAAGATTATGGCCAACTAGAAGGGAAGAAAGAGTTCATCTCTTGGTATCCTTTTGGACAAACAATCCAAGGCAAACAAGGTTTAGCAACATCTCTGGGATCACAGGGTTTAAGATCCCCATAACACATCCTGATGCTGTAAACTCAAAACAGTTTCCTGGTGTGGCAATGTCTTATCTACTCTGACCTCTCGCTCCTGCTGGCCATGCCTGCCAGCCAACATTTTCATGGCAATTGCTGTGATAATGTGATTTCTTCACCTTTTTCCCTTTTTTTGAGATGTGAGCAGCCATCACCTGGGAATGCCAGGTGTACCTGGGACTCTGCGTGTCCCCAGCACAATCAACACAAGGCCTGTCTGACCCTCTGTGACCCTCATGCTTTGCAGAACCTCAATACAGCTGCTCACCAGCAGACCACTGAAGGAGCTGAGTTCTCTGTCTGAACGGAAATGTCTCCTGCAGAGGAGCTGCTATTCCCAGCATCCCCTTTTATTTGCTTTACTGACGCTACAGCCCACGCCACATACCTGGTAGCACCAAGGCAAAAAATGAAAAGAAGGTAAAATTTCTGTGCCCACACAAGACCTTTATATAGCCAAGGGGATGAGGTTTGTCACTCCCTTCCTATTTTCCACTTAGGGAGTAAACAGGAAAACCAACCTGGCCTGGTAGCTAACTTGGGAGCACACAGTGTTTCTCTGTGTGCCTCCCTGTGATGCTCCTCCCCTCTCCTGCTGTGCCATGGTCAGCAGGACAATGCTGGGTCCAACACCTCCTGTGCCCTAAGTTTCCCTTGGAGGGAACCAACAGCCTGTGGCCACTCCTGAGTGGGAATGGGGCATGTGGGGCTGGTCTGTGTCTCTGTTGGTGGTGAGCAAAGCAAAGGCAGGAGCATGGGCATTGCACTGCTGGCAGGGTGGGCATCGTCACCTGCCTGTGCCACTGGGAACGCTTTCCTGTGCCCTTCCCTTAGGGCAGTGTGCCCCAACGTGCTGGGACCTCACTCTGCCACAGCACGGAGGGCTGGAGTAGAGCTCTGGAAGTCAGGCTGGGGAGCTGGAGGACATGGGCGTTGTTCAGTGTACACAGGAATGGACATCTGGAAATGGCAAGAGAGAAAAAAATAACCAGCAGTGCCAGCAACACATGAATCCCTAACTGTGGCAAGTCCTCTGGCCCTAAGAGGTGCAGCAGGTCTCTGACCCACTCAGCAAGACAGCCTATGTCAAAGCAGTGAGCCCAGCAGAATGAACTCTGGTAGCAGTATGATGGCTTGTGTCATGGTCACAAAGCTGGGACAACTAGGAGGGGGAAGTTTCTTCAAATACCAAAAAGGAAAGTTGCATAACGACTGCCCAGATCCTTCAAGCTGGGCCTGATGCCCCCCTCAAAAATTAGGATCCTTCCCCTTGCATCAGTTTCCAGCTGAATGTGTGGCACAGAGCGAACTGGGGGTTGTGGACCCCATCCACAGGGTGCACTGGGATGGAGGCAGTGGAAGGAGGGTGTCTACCCTGCCTCAGCTCAGCAGCCTCCGGGAAGTTTCCAGGAGTGGAAAAGCAACTTGAAAACCATTGTCTGCAAGGCTCATCACAGCAGCCAGCTTTGAAGCTCCTTCACTGAGCTCACATGCTGGTGACCAGAGGGTCAAAGCTGGGGGATGCCTCATGTGGGTGCTCTGCTGCCAGACGTGAGGCTGGGCAAGGCACTGTGCTTCACCTCTCCCAGGCCTCTCCTCCTGGGCCACCTGGGATAGCAGCAGGAAAGCTTCAAGAGGTTTTGTCAACAAAGCTACAGTGAGATTTTAGGTCTGGCTGTTTTCGATCCCCTTTCAAAAGGGACAGCAAAAAGCAGAACCGAGGCACAGGCACAAGAGCTCACTGCGTGCACACAGGTGTTTGCCCAGTGCACAGCCGTCTGTGAGAGCAATGCTGCTACCCCTCAGCGGCTGGACACAGGCTCAATTATGGAATTAAAAGGCCACTCTGGTCAGCATTGCTCATTCCCAGGCACTGTTCATGTGCATGAATCACTGTCCTTCCCTTTGACTCATTAATCACTCCAAAATCAATAAAGGCCACATAAGTTTTTCATGTATCAGCCATTAGTGTGACCTTGTGTCTATCTCTGCAGAGGATATGAAATAAAAGCATTTGAGATCAAAGAAATTGGCACTGAATTTATGCAGCACTAGAGCTGGTGGAGCTCGCTGATTTACAGCCGCTGAGCTCATACCACGGTTGTTTTGGTTCCCGAGAGCCCTGAGCAGTTACAAAGCCCTTGTTGTCCTCTAGGGACACAGCAGGCAGGAGGGGACTGCTCCGAAAGGATGTTCTTTAGGATTTGTTTATTTCCTTGAGGACAGGGACTACTTTCTTGTCCAGGAGCAAGTGTCTACAATGCCCTCAGGGATGAGCAGATGCATCTCCTTCCCCAGGCACTCACTCTGGTGGGATCACAGCCAGAGCTCCTGTATCCCCCTCCCATGGCACCTGCCCTGCTGCCACCCTTCGCCTGAGCCTCCGGCACTCTCCTGCTGCAGAACAAACACTTCCCAGAGCAAAACTTGCTGGAGAACCACTATTACTGGGAAGGGGGACCAGAAGGACCAAAGTAATTCACCAGGGATGAGACATGGTAAACTCAGCCTTCCACAACCCTTGGACCACAGGCTGAAGCCTCCTCCAGCTGATAAGGCAGCCACAGGAGCCAGAACATCTACATGTTTTCTGAATGCATTTATTTCTTTTGGGACAAAGACATCAAGACCCAGGCAGTGCTGCTGGCCAATTACCATCACTATTGATCACTTCTGCATCCAGCTTTCTGGGTCAGGCCTGCTCTAATTTTCACAGAGGCAGGCAAAAGGCCAGTGAACCAGGAAACCACAGTGCTCAGAAATGCCTCTGGGGCACAGTGACAGGTCAACCAGGTCCACAGAATCCAAATGCCTTCCAAATGCCGTATGCCAGAGGCAGATATGCCGCTGTCCCACATGGCCCACAGATGAGTCCACACCAAACCCCTCATCAGCTCATCACAGCCCTCCTAATTATCTCTGGCTAATGCTGCAGCAGAGGCCACAGAAATATTTGCCCAAGGAAAGAAAGTGGTTTACGTTTCAGAAGAAAAAATGCATCTTTGAGCTAAGTGCGGACATGGGAGGGTAGGTTAGGACACTGCAATGTGAAGCTCCTGTAATAGCAGGAGAAACACAGCTTGGACTTAAAACAGTTTCAAGACTACCCAAAGCCTGAAATCAGGTCTCCTACTGGAGACAGCCCTCAATCAGGGATAGTTTGGGTCTTAATTTAAAATCACCTCCTGCTCACATTTCCCCAGCTTTGTGTGCAGGGACCATATCAAGTCCCAGCTATCCAAAGCCTCTCTCACGAATGCTGTGGTCCTGGCAAAGGCACAGGGGCCAGCTGGGCCCTGCAGGCTGGTTTCATCCACCATTCAGTCACACTGCCTACAACACTGGGATCTACCTGCCTGGCACAAACCACCCTTCACCACATCAAAGGCACCCAGCAGGCACCCCCCTCTCATGCCCTCCCTCTTAGGTGAGGTATCTCCCCAGTGTGCCCCTCTGCCTCCCTCCCTCCCTCCTCACCTGACACCAGGGGGTGTTTTTACTGGAAACACCGCAGCACTTGGCCCTGTCACACAGGAATAGCTGTGGCCAGGCTGGGTGCTGCTCTCATCACTCACTCTGGCTGCTTCTCCCCAGTGACATCCACCCCTTCTTGTTCCTCCAAGCAGTTA
Source organism: Donacobius atricapilla (assembly GCA_013397315.1). Classification (NCBI taxonomy): domain Eukaryota; kingdom Metazoa; phylum Chordata; class Aves; order Passeriformes; family Mimidae; genus Donacobius; species Donacobius atricapilla. Next base: position 264,562 of record WBMY01002341.1, on the reverse strand, counting down.
CTGCTTTCCAGGGCAGCTGTGGTGGTGTTCCTCACACTGTGTCAGGCTGACACATCATGTGTCACACACAGGCACAGCCCTTTTGGCTTTGTCTGGAGCATCTCCCCTTCCACAGTTTGGGGAAGACAGACACAGACTGCTGATCCCAGCCTGCCATTCCCAGAGCAATCCCACTCTACACACAATTCAGGTTTGCTGCACGTATGCAGCTGTGGCAGATTTGGTACTCAAAGGCACACACCTCTCTGGCTCAGCAAGCAAACAGCCCTGCCCCACTGCTTTGTCCTGCTCTCCCTGCAGCAGGAGCTCCCTCAAAGCCTTCAGCAGCCTGAAAGCAAATGTCCCGACAGCGCCTGTTGCACCATGATGTGGTTCTGGGGGTTTTTGGTCCTTGATAGGCATCAGCTCAGAGAAGTACACATACTCAAGCTTCACTAGCAAAAATTCCCCAAAGATTATATAGGGGATTTTATTCAAGGGTGATTCTGGTTTAATCTTGCAGCTGCGCTTGCTATAAACCTTTGGACTAGAGCACATACAAGTAACTCCACCCGCCTGGCTGCCTACATTAGGATATTGTTATAAAAAATGTCACTTTGACATTTATAATAAAACTTGCAAGTTGAATGCTGAAGGATGGCACAGGGCCAGTGCTGGGCAGCCACGGGGGAGGACAGGCTTCCCCTGCCTGTGCTCGTGCAGGTGACCCTGGGACAGGCAGCCCCTGCCCACCTCTGCTGGCACACAGGTGTGGTGGCACTGGAGGGGAGGGTGCCCACGTGGCTGAACACACGATTGCTCTGCCCACACTGACATATTCCACTATGGCCACAACAGGCACAAGCACAGCCCGTGGGTGCTGCAGCCAGCCTCCTGCCCTGTCCCAGCAACAAGCACAGCACCTCCAGCAACACTAACCAAATGAGGAGAGGGGGCTTGTGTTTTCCTCCCTTATGCTGCTTTTTGCTCTATTCCTCTGCCTTTTGAAATGGCAGATGAGAAGAGTAAATATTGGAAGGTTATCCTTTGTATCTCATGATCAGATCACAAGCTAGCATGTGACTCGGGAGGGAAAAACAAGTCTTTCCAGCAGATGTCAAGGCAGCGAGCCGGCTCTGCTGACTGCTGTACCTTGGTGTCTGCAGCCAAAGTCAATTCCTGGTGCATCCTTGAGGTACAGAACCTCATGATTCATCAGGATTTTATTCTAGTTAAAGAAAGCCCAGATGACTTTAATTTTGGGCTTGCCTATTTAGAAACTCTGAATGCAATGTGTAGGTAAGGATAAATAGCAGCTTTCAGCCACTGTTTTGTAAACAGGCTCCAGCCCAGGAAGAGCAAGAGCAGTTTGGAGCCACCCTGTAAGTCATGTGCTGGGGGACTAAGCAAAAACCTCTCACTGAGCAAAGGGACTGGTCAAGCAGGAGCCCGGGTCTGACAGCCTGCAAAATGGCCTGTGATGTGCTCAGCAGGCCGGGTTGGGCAGGAGGAAGCAGCTGCTCTGCAGGAGCAGGGAGCATCTCTCCATAAGGGATGGAGTCTGGTGGTACACAAGCCTGCTGCCCTCCCTGACAGCACACGGGTTTGCCCACTCCCAGAGGCTGGAGCCGGGTGCTGCCGCTGCCCCAGCACACACGGGACTGGGGGCAGCTGGGTGCCCTTCCCCACACAAGCACCAGGGTGATAAGTGCCGATACCACATCTCGCCGCAGCGGCCCCACCACGGCCCCATCACATGATGGGTCAGCAGTTCGTGGGAAGTCAAAGGCTGAAAGTTTAAAAAAAACAAGTTACTTTTGCCAACTCCTTCCTCACAGGAAATAAAAATTGGAGCTGAGCTTTAGCAATTTGGGTTTGACCAGACTTATCTTGCCTTGGGCGAGTTTGTCTCGCCGAGCTCCTGACCAAGCATCCAGCCACAAAACCCAGCAGAGAAAGGACAAAGAGAAGGGCAGGAAGGGTAGAGACATGCAGGTGACAAGCAAAGGGGATGGCTGTAGCACTTCTGGAGCCCCACATTGGGACAACTCTGCATGGAGAAGAAAGTCTCTCACAGACCTTCCCATCCCCATGAGGCTGATGCACACCAGATATTCCCACGGTCACTGTCCCCATGCCCTGGCTCGGCCAGAAAAGCTGCTCCCAGTGTATGGGACCGAGCAGTGGAACAAGGAAAGGCTTTTGTCCTTCCTTTGCCCAGGCTCCATGGACAATCAGAAGCTATTTTTAACCTGGCTCTTTCTTCTCCCCTGCAGAAGCGCTTGAATGGCTTTCCCCTCGCACACGGAAGCGCAGGGAGCACGGACGTCGTCTCTCATTGTGATGGGAAAGGTTATCAGGTACGAAACAAAAGTGAAATCATCCACTGGCATTCCTGGGACCAAAATAGCTGCCTGCTTCCAGCACTGACGTTATCACAGAGGAAGGAAGGCTCCGGATACAGGCTGTCCCGCTCCAGGGCTCACGTACTGACCCTGCAGCAAGCCAACACCCGGGCTGGCTGTGAGCAGAAGCAAAATGAGGCATTCTTGCCACGGCAGATCAAAGATAACAGTGCATGAGGTCCCAAAGTTGCCATCACTGCCAAGCAGCCACAGAGCCTCACACGAGCAACACTCAGCGACACCCAAGCAAAGAAGCTCATCTGCCTCACGTTAATGTTCAGGGCTAGAGCCCTCCTGGGGACAGCATGGCATGGGGAGAGCTGTGGCAGATGGACACCCCTACAGGGGACTCTGCGAGCTGCTGCTGGCAGCCTGGGGGCTGTGGTGCCCTGCCCGTGGAACTGGGTCTGCACAGGGACATGGTCAGCAAAGGCAAGGTTTGGCTACCAGTTCACTAAAAGCATCTTTTACTGTTCCACTTATCTGGGTTTTTTTAATATTGTTTTTTCCTCTAGCACAGATAGATTAAATCCAAGAACCAGCATAGCCACAAAGTCAATTATATCTATCAGGCCTCTTTCGACAGAGGCACTTAGGTGGTTCTCAACTGAGACTTGTCACAAAACAGTGGCTTTCTGAAAGCAGAGGTTGCTGTCAGCCCACGGGTCTCTGGCATGGGGCTGCCTAGGGTCACCCTGAGCCAGCAGCATGTCCCCGTCTGACTGCAGCACCTGCCCCCATCCCCTCCTTGCCTCCTACCTTTTTGCAGCCACTCCCATCAGGACATCTGCAAGAAATGCCAGGAAAGCACCCAAGTCTGGTGGAACCGTGATGCCACTGCTTCCAGGACTCTCCTGTCCCTCAAGCTACAGGAAACACAACCAACTGGAAAGTCCTTGTTTCAATTTCTCTTCTCAAGGCAGGACTGTGCAGGCATGGCCCCAGGCTGGCCCACCTCTAGCAGCACTCTGTGGAGGAGAGCTGTAAGGGAGGATTGAGGGAGACACCAACACCAGTTGCTGCTCTCAGTCCTGCTCACCATCTGAAACAGCCAAAAGCCTGGGGAAGGGCTGCAGGGGTAGGCCAGGAGGGCTGTGGGTGCTTTGCAGATGGAGAAAGCAGGAGCACCCACGAGATCCTGCAGAGCCCAGTGGAGGTGGTAGTGGCTGACAGATGGCTGGAGGTATGGCATCCACCAGGATGCGGGGAGAGCAGGATTTAGGGAACCCAAATGTGCTGAGCAGCCTTCTCTGAAGCCCTTGGGACTTCCAGCCGGGCAGAGGCGCTCTGTACTGGGCATTTGGGCTAAGAGGTAGACCTCCTCCAAAGCTTCAGAGCTTAAATACCTCTGTGTGAGAGCACTGTCAGGAGCAAGGGGTGAGTCATGGCAGTGCTGAAGCTGAGAACCAAGGAACATGAAAACTAGGGGTAAATTTTACTTCCCCGAACACACAGTAGAACACTTACCAAAATTGTCCAAGGCATTTTCCTAATAAGCTGAGCACTCCACTGCCTGCCAAACCCAGAGTCTTCTCAGAGATTTAAGACTCATCCTCATTTGAATTGCAGTAATGAACTAATACTTTGAGTGCCTCCAGCTGCCAGCAGCTGCCTTAGACTTAACTGCACCCAGGAGCCTTTTCCAGGAGCTGCAGGACTATCCAGCCCAGCCCAGGCAGCAGGAGCAGCCCACAGATACTGCAGAAGCTGGTTCATGCAGACCAGCAGGTCAGGAAACACGAGTCAGCGCTGTCCATATGGACTCTAGCCGGGATGGCAGAGCCACCAGCACAGGCTCCAGAATGGCTTTCCTAGCTTTGTTGACGGGTACAGCTTTATCACTGTTAAAACACTGTTTGTTGCTGTGACTTTTCCCCCCCTTCTTAAATGTCAACTTGAAAAGAAAAATTTGGGAAAGGTCATTTACCCAAGAGACTGGCATAGCTCCAGTCACTTGGATAAACACGTGTATGGTCAGCTGCTGCAAGAGGGGATTTAAAACCAGTTATTTACCTGGCTGAACAAGTGTTGTGTTTCTGCAGAAGAGCGAGACTTTATGTACCTTGCAGGAGGCAATCAATCTCCTCACCACCCATTCACTGCTGCTGGGATTGTTAACCATTTGGGACACCCAGGTAGAGAAGATGCTTAGCTCAGGACGCCAAATTTCCTATTTAAGGGGGCAAGAGCACCCAGGAAAGCGCCAGGCTTACGCTGAAGGAACAGGGACACTGCTAGCCTGACACCATGGAAAGCTATTCAGCAGCAACCTCACTGGACCTCTTTCTCAGGTGGAACCTGCCTGGACTGCTCTGCACCCCTGCATGGCATGGGGCTGGTCACCCTTGGTGCTTCAGGCCAGTTGAGCCATTGATTCTGGGCTGGAAGCAAAGTGCCAGAGAACCCGTTAGTGAGGAGCAGCATGATCCATACATGGACACACAGAGCAGATCTGGAGCAAGGACCACTGGGTCCCATTCTTATGGCAGCATGAGACCTAGCGCTCCCTTTCCTCTTGCTTTGCCAGGTGGTTAAAAGGGGTAACAGTAACACCCCTGAAAACCACAGCTCCATCAGAAAAATCCCCAGCTACCCGAAGGCACAGGTGAGCAGGGGCTGCTTTCGCAATGCAGTCAGCAGGTGTGCTGATAAGGAGCAGTCCCTGCAGGCACAGCCCCATGATGCCCTTTATCTGCTGCCTCTGCACTTCACCTCAGCAGGCACTTCTGCCTCTCACCTGGTGAGTTTCTGTCCCACTGCTGAATGTGCTGACTGCAGCCAAGTGAAGGATTTGACTAAAATAATAAACCACTTGTCTTCCTGTCCCAGCCTTCCCTATGGCTTCTCAACAAGGGAACTTCACAATTCTGTTGAACAAGATCTGTTGATTTTTGCCCTTTTATAAGCAGTATGCTATTTATGACTTGCCCAGAGTGCTCCATAGCTCAGTAGTCCCCAAACCTGCACAGGAACCAGAGAACTTCCCATGACACCACCAGCCAGACAAGTCTGCTGCAAACTGGGCTTCCAAACCACCACCAGCTGAACACATTCGGTTGATCAAGGTCCTGCCTGAGACGGGCACCATTTCCATCCCTTCAGCATCCTCTCACTGCCCAGCATCCTTCCTGTACCCAACACTTCTGCAAGGGCCTGGATGAGACCATCACCTCCACAAGCTGGGAAAGCTGGAGTCATTCCAGAGGACTGGCACCAACCCGGCAGCAGGCAGGGAATGGCTTTGCAAGTGCCTGCTTCATGGTCAACCCCTGTGGCCAGGCTTGCTGAGCAACTTCCTGGCAGCACCCCCAGTTTCAGTGGGGAGGAGAGTGTGCTCCTGCCAAGACCTTCAGCAGCCCCAGCTCATTCTCCAGAGTGATCGAGCCATGCTGCATGCCAGGCCAGACCAAGGGATTTGGCATAAGAACTCTTCCCACAGCAAAACAGGCACTCACTGTCTTGACCAAGTTGACAGTGCTTACTCCCAAATAAAAGCTGAGCACACAGCCCGACAGCTCCTAGGCTGCGGGCAGCTGAAGGCTTATGTTGACCTTGTAAGGAAACCCATGCAGCCAGGGACCCCTCGTCAGCCCCATCCCAAATACCCAGCGCTGCTGGAACATAACAACTCATTACTGTGTGCAGGGAACAGCTCTCTGGCCTCCAGCAGCCACGCGAAGGGGACGCGGCCGCAGCTGTGCAAGGTCAGAGGCGTGAGGGCTCTGCTCAGTGGGAAACCACCAATATGAGGCTTTCAGTTGTTCAGCTAGACAGAAGAACCGTCAGCAGTGGGAAAAGGGCAGCTGCTGGTCCTGCCAGTAAAAGCAAAAAAAAAAGGAGAAATCAGCCCACCACGGCTTCCGATCGGATGTGACAGCGCTGTCTGAGGTCCTCAGCAAACCAAGCCTGTGTTGCAAGGGCAGCAGGAGACCCAGGAGCTCCCAAGTGGGAGGAAGTGGAGAACTCCAGGGGTGTGGGGGAGAGGAGCCACCTAAAGCAGTCCTGAATCTGCACTAACCCGCAGGCAGCTCTCCATGCCTGCTCACACACACCTTGGGAGGCAGCCCAGGTCGTGGTTACATGTGTGCCACGGCCCTGTGAATACTGGTGGCCTGTCCTGGCAGCCTTCCCTGAGCAAGGGGTGGGCTTTTCCAAGAAAACCAGATAGATTGTTCCATATAGCTGGGGAAACTAAGAGCCTCTAGCATCCCTGTGCTGGCCAGGGAAGATGGCTGCAGACAGCCTGTTCCCAGAGCAAAGCATTCCCACCAGGGCCCCCACGCCCTTGGAATAATTCAGTTTTTGTGGAATCCAGTCACTTTAAAAAAAAAAGCAAAAACAACACAGAAAACCCTTCTGCGGGCCTGCAGCAATATTTTGTCTGTAAATAATCTAGAGAGCAAGGTCACATTCCCAAGTGAGCACAGTGTGGGGAGGGTGAGCAGGGGGCAGAGGAGGATGCAGAACAGGGAATGCACAACCCCCAGCCCTGGGCACAACCAGCCTGGGGACCAGGGGAGAGACGGAAAAAGTGGCTGGGGGAGGAGGCAGAGCAGAAAAGGGCTCTAGGGGCAAGAGGCAAGATGATTTCACCTTTCTTTCTCCAGCTGTCCCTGAAGCAGGGACAAACACCACCTCCATCCTCCCACACTTCAGCACATCTCACCACTGGCAGGATGGCACGTGGCACAGAGCTGTGCAGGGCTCAGCCTGCCCCATTGCTGCTTTATGGGGATGGTGGCAGCACCTCATGTGGGCATGAGTTGCCTGCTCACCAGGGAGCATCCTGCACCACTGGTGGGTGCATGGCTGCAGGGATGGAATCATGAGCAGTCCCAGGGAAGCTGTAGCTGTCCTGGCCCAGTGCTCCCTGCAGGGATGGCACAGATGTGCCAACCCTGACACCCCGGCACACACCGAGTTTGTGCCAAAAGCACTGAGGTCCAGGCTTTTCTGGATTGCTGCTGGAGCAGGCTCTCCATGGCAGCTCCAGCACGGCCACCAGTACTGCCCACAGCTGCTGGCAGGGCCACGGCACCCAGCTTCACCCTGCCAAAGGGCAGCTCCCCCGGAGAACGGGGTGTGGCTCTCACCCGGCGCGGTGGTGCCAGCTCGGGCACTTCAAAGCCCTTTGCCAGCCGTGCAGGAAGGGGAGCTGGAGCACTCTGGGAAACCACCCACAGCCTGGATCGAGCAGGGAGCAGATGGCAGAACAAACAGCTCTGGGATTTCTGTTTCACATAATCTTTTGCCCTGCTCACTCCCACGCTTAACCTTTTCCTCCCATGGAGCAGAACTTCACTTGGAAAAAGCGACCAGGAAACCTGGAAGGGTTTCAGAGTGGCAGGTGTTCTGCTCTGAACATCACAAAGGACAATACACAAGACCCCAGATGATTTTTCTTTTCTTTAAGAACAGACACAGGCAAGCTTTGTGGTGTTTTGTGCCTTTTCAAAAGAGTTGATGAGTAATTATTTTTCCTTTTTCTAGATGAGGAGAAGGGTGATGCTGCTGTGGTAGAGAGCTGCCTACAGGATTGGCAGTGAGAACACCTAAGGATGGCAGGTTCTTCATGACAAAGTCACGAGTGACTTGTGCTGAGCAGCAGCCCAGGCAGGAGGGGTGCTCAGGCTGGGACTGCCAGTGAGGCACTGCAGCTCTATGTCCTTCAGGGCACATAGGTGTTTGGGGGAAAAAAAAAAAAAAAAAAAAAGGAAGAAAAAAGGGAGAAAATATTCAAACCTTACACATTTTACAGACTATTCAGAGCCAGAAAGCTCAGGGGTTGATGTGGAGTTTTGGGATGGAAACCCCTTGCTGACTGGCTGATAAGGCTTCCACCGCAGTCAGTGGCTGTGCAACAGCCCCCCACCCCTGTCACAGGGACCCTGTCACAGCCCAGTGGTGCTCCTTTGCATGGGACTGTGTGAGGATCCAGAACACCCAGGGCAGAAATTCAGCCCCTCCTCGGCAGCACTGGCACCTGCCTGGAAACGCCACCAATCTAGCTTGGGTGTGAAATGCTCAGGGAACCTCATCACTTGAAGGCTCCCAGTATAATCAGGTTCCACATTTAAATCTCTGCTGGATATCAGGAAACAAGCATTTGCCTTGCCTGTCAAGCACCATCAGCTCCCAGCTGCCACTGATCACACCAGCATGGTTTTACAAGGTTATTTTACACACGACTGGCAGAATTTGTTCTTGCTCATGCAGTAGAATCATTGGAGAGTCATCTAACCACCCCGCACCCAGTACAGCACCTGTATGGCCACTCCTTCATGGCCTTGTGCTTGGCACCACGAGGCAGCCATGCCCACGCTGCCAGGGTGCATCCCAGCAGGGCCACGCTTCCAGCAGGCAGGAAGTGCCCTGGGAGCACATCCTCTGCCTAAGGAGAGGGGGAAAGGCCCAGGCTGGTGGGGACACACAGCAGCCACGTCCAGCCAAAGGAACAGGAGGGTCCAGCCTGTGTGCCAGGAGGTTGGGTGATGAGAGAGATTTTGCTGGCAGTTCCCAGACAGAGAGGAATTAACACTGCCCTGCACCAACTCCTGACCAGAGCCACCTGGCTCTGCCTGTATTTTAGGAGTTCCCAATGAGCTCATCATAAAGCTTCATAATTAACATTTCAAAATTAATTTCCACAGCCTGGGATTCTCCTGTAGACATAATAGCTACAAGGAAGAAGCCAACCAGCCATTAGCTAGCACACTACAAACAGTGCTCTCTCCCCAGCCTTTGATGAAGCCAAGTGGGGTTTTTTTTCCCTTTTACTATTATGCATTGCAAATTAAAAATGCCAGCAAGAACTCCTGGCTTTGGTGTCAGGCTGCAGAGCTCCAGCTGCCATGTCCAGTCTCCCCGAGGTGCAGTGCAGCACAGAAATCTCCCCTGTGCTTAGAGTGAACCAGGCCACCGCTCCCCACACAGCCTCTTGAGGGTATAAGCCACATTTGGTAACAAAAGAAGACTGTAAGCAGGGTGTGGGGTTCCTGTTGTTAACTCCCCATGTGCTGAGCTGTTCAGAGACAAACAAAAAAGCAGGTTGGGTCAAACATGAGAGCTCCCTTAAGTGAACTGTAGTCACAGGTCAGAATCATTAAAGGGATTAAATCAAGAAAGCACTTTTTGCAATGCCTACAGTGGCTCTCTGCACACAGGTTTTTCCAATGCCTGCACTGCAGTCTCTTACTAGAGACCTCTACAGATTCACTCATCCCCATGGCCAGCGTGGCCCCAACCGAATGAAAGCTCTCATTTTAACAGGTTTACTTCTTAACTGAAAGAAATGTGCAACACACACCAGCTTGGGTGAAACCATGAGATTGCCACCGGGCAAATATCAGTTCCAGGCTGTAGTGTTAGAAACTTACCACAGGCTGGGCAGAAAGACACAGCCTGTTTGGAAAGAGACTCTGACAAGGAAAGCCAGGTCCTCTCTTCTACCTCTCATTTGAATTAAACAAATAAACCAAGGCCAGGCAGAGAAAAAATCCAACAAATTGATCTCATTAGTTCAGCAGAGTTGATTTTTAGACTTCCTGCATTTGACTTCAAGTAAATCAGGATTTTAAGTTTTTAACTCTGTTCTCATTTAAAAACTTCAGTTAGTGACAGGAAAATTGCTAACAGTTTCAAGATAACATTTAAAAGTCTTCCTAATAATGGCAGCACTTAAGAAGGAATTGCACTGGCACTTTTTAAACCTGAAAGCAAGTAATTTCCCAGCTGTGCCTGCTCTCCCCACACAGCATTTTGTCCTGGCAAGGACAACCCAGCTCTAGTCTGGTACAGAAACCAGCCAGAGAAACAGAAGTGAAACCCAGAAGTTTGTTTTCATTATCTAAACAGAATGAGCACAAGAAGTGAAATAATGTGAATAAATGCTATGCACTTGACCTTTTTTCTTTCCAGTGATTCTCTGGGGGGGTTTTTTGGTCGTCCAATTGCTAAGTCATTTGTAACAGGGCTCTCCTGTCCTACCCAGGCTTGGGTACCACCCTGCAGCGTGCATGGGCAGAAAAGGACACAGCACCAGCACCAACTCCTCCAGTGAGACGTGCCAGACCAGATTTTTTGCATACCACAGTGAAGCAGCTCACCAACTGCCATATAACCATGCTGCAACTCACGTTTTTGAGTTTTAACAGTGCCTAATTTTTTCCAAGTCAGGAAGAAACCCACTGGCCAGTTCAGTGCTTTCAAGAAGACTGATGAGTAAATTACTTTTTCCTTTAATGAGCAGCTGGGTTGCTGCAACAGCACTGCAGCTTTGGCCTGTGGTTACAATGGATGCCCCCCCCCTTCAGAAGGGAACTGCGTAGGGAGCAGGTGCAGCGCCAGCAGATAACACCGACAGCTCCAGTGAGATCATTGTGAGCACCACTATAAACTGGGAACACCACCTTCCCCATGCCTCAGCCGTGCAAAGGTCTTCATACACAGCACAGCAGCAAAGACTCAAAACTGGTGTGGGCAGCCAGGGGATGGAAGAGCACAGCCAGCACCTTCACTCCTCTCCTCTTCCCCCAAAGGCAAGATCCTGCCACACTCGGTGGGGCCCCTGCAGAACCTGCAATTGCCATCTGCAAATCTTCAGACAGGGTGAGCCTGCTGCATCCAGCACAGGCCTGGGAAGCACAACAGTACTGGAGAGCCAGAGGCTGCCATGAGGATTAGACACAGCCTTGTACTGAAACACCACCTACTCCCTTTTGCATTTAAAGGAAGGAACAGCAGCATCTTGCTTCCCTTTTCTGAGGCAGAAAAGCAGATGAGCAGCAGTTTTCAATTGAGAAATCTATTACTTCATTGAGACAAGCTGTCAGGCTGAAACTGAAATAAGATTTTTTAAAAAAATCTGAAGTCATGCAAATATAAGTTAGCCTAATCTGCCTTAAAATCAATGGGGCCCCAGTGACTTAAGTCCTGCTCTTCAATCCTACATTCCCATGTCAGTAGAGACCAGCTTGGGGAGCATGGCTCTGGTTGGATGGGCAGTTACCCCCTTGTGCCAGGTTCCAGCAGCCTGGGCTGTGCCCCCTACCCTCAGGAGACTGAGCACAGGCTCCCAGAAGAGACCAGAGCAGCCTGGCACCAGGCAGTATTGCCACTCACTGCAGAGTCGCACTGCAGCCTTCTGACTCAGCCTTGCCGCTTTCCTGGCTCTTAGAAAGCCCACTCCTAGCTTCTCCCAGGCCAAGAAAGACTGACAGATGCTTTTCAAGCTGCACGTTGGGAAGGGTCAGGTTTACACCAAAAGCTGATGTGACTTTGTTAAAGGACATTTCCAGGCTGGGTTTGTTGGGTTGTTTTTTTTTTTCACTTTTCCAGAGCACACTGGAAAAGCCAGCATAAATATCCTCTCTGCTATTGTTTTTGTGGGGCCTACCAGATCAGATTACACTGAAAATCAAGATTCAGATATTTTATCTTTGCTGTTTGGCACAGGAGAGACATTTGACCTCTGTTCAGAGCATTTCTTGCCCTGTCATTCCCCATGCTTTTCATCATATATCCCCCTAAGCATCCAACATTTTAGAAACTACTCTCAGTTCCCCCAGGACCAACCAGGTCACTCCCACTGTGGACAATGTTTTGGGCCCTGCAGCCTCCTGGATGACTGCAGGCAGATGCTCAGAGCACTCAGCTGCCACACACAGGCACCATCCCTGCAGGAACTTGAGAGAGGAACTGAGCACAGTCCTGCACCATGGACTCCTAATCCTTTTGCTGAGAGGAGGCAAGCTGGAGTTTAGAGAACTGGAAGTTGGAGAACAAGCAGACGTTTATTCAGAGCCAGCAGCATGAGGGGGAGGACCACCAGCTCCTTCCTGCCTCCACGGGACTTACCGTCCCTGAATGCCCCTTTTTGTCCTCCTCACATCTGTGGCCAGCCAGCACAAGGCTGCTCTGTCCCGTGGGTGGCTGTGGCCACTGCACGCCTGCCCCAGGGCCCAGTGGGCAGCAGAAAGAGAAGCAGGATGGCCACTGCCAGCCCCAGTGATGCTGACATGGCTGCCAGGCTGAGCTTTCCCAAGAGGAAGCTGGCTGGGTGCTCTTCCCACCAACGGGGACCCTCTCAAAAGGGCAGAGCTGTGGGCCCACAGGCAGCCAGGGAGGGCGGCTGAACAATGGAATTGCTGCACTTAACAGGCATCAGAGCCCCCAGCTTGGAGACAGGGGCATGAGACCACCTTTTAAAAGAGTAAAGCCCACACCCTCAAAGATTACAGCTGCTCAGTAGGACTAATCCAAGAAGGTTGAACTCCACCAACACATTGCATAGTTGTCATCATAACATGTATCAGAAACTCCAGTTTCAGTGAAAAAGCACGCATGTGTGAAAGAGGCAGCAGCATGTCTTGGCAGAGAAGAAACAAGAGCTCTGTCATTCTACAAGCAGGAACAGCTCTTGCAGGAGGCCTGACTGCACCCACCTATGTTGGTAAACTTTGGCTTACAAAACCACCAGACTGTTTCCAGTCACAATGGTGATGATGGACCTTTTGGAGGGGATTTTCCCCTCAGGTTGTGTTAGCACTAGTTTGGACTGCAAGACTGCATTGAAGACTGGTATCAAACTGCTCTGGTGCTGCACAAGTCCTCGTCAAAGCACCAGTAATAGAGTGAATATAAACTGATGCATCCAGGTAACCACCAAAACACTCACTGTGTGAGCAGCAGCACCCATCCGATCTAATAATCAGAAAGGTTTTTTTAAAACAAAAATACTTAACATTTATTCACCTTTGAAGTAACGATAGTAAAATTGTACACGCTGTGAGTAACCCAGAAACATTATTAAAAAGCTACCAGAAACATAAGGCAATTTGTACAAGCATTGAAAGAAATACACAGCATTTTGAAAACAGAGTGAAATATTACTCAAACAAGACAATGTTTGATACATACTAGAGTGACAAGAACCAGCATTAAGTTTTAAACAAAAATAAAGATGTCATGGCTACAAGTATTATACAGTGATAAATACTTCAAAAATATATTAAGATATATGGAAATTCTCACTTTGTAAGGGAAATCCAGAGAAATTCCAGCCTTCACTGGATTTCAATATACCAATTAAGGTTTAATATTTAAATTCTTTTCCTTTCAGTAGGAACCAGTACTGCAGCCATTACTGTCCTGTATCAATACTCACCTTCTTGTAGTGTAATGAATTCAGCCTTATGTTACATTAAGCCCTAATGCTTCTTGCATCACAGGCACCAATTGCTCTAAATCAACAAATGAGTTGCCTTTTGATTACAAGTGCTGTGCACCACGTTTGAAGCCATAAACCATGTTAGATCACAGTCAATGTTTGCTCACTTTACAGCATTAATGAATGCGGGTTCCAAGACTTGCCTCCACGTAAATAAGATGTCTTGAACAGAGGGTTTAGTAGCAAGCCCACCATAATGTTTTCCTAGCATAACATCAAGCACTCAGAAGTTACAGTACATGAACCATGCTAAAGTTTAGGTTACACCTTCAAAAAAGAAAGTCCAGAGGATGTTTGGAGACAACAGGTTTTGAACATGCACAAATAGTGCTCTAGTACACATCTGTTTGTGTCGTTACTGGGTAGCGAGTGAAGCAGTTTACAGCCAAGGATTTGGTGAGGCAGTTTGCTGAGCCAGTTAAAAAATATAGACTTCTTCTTAGAGGGTCTGTTCTATACAAAATAAAGTGAAATCTGGTAAACTGTCAGTTTTGAGAGTACTTTCCCACGGCAAGACCCGGTGGCAGGCCTACCGCACCAAGAGAAAAGCCAATCCTGCCATGCCAATGCCCGCCGCAGCTGCCATGATGGCGTTGCCGATGGTGCTGCTCTGCTCCGCCGCCTCAGAGCCGTGTCTGCCAAAGAAGCGACAGAAGCCATCCTGCAACAGCAACAGAAAGGACATTGAGTTGCTTAGCTTGCAGTTAATTGGATTTCTTTAGCCTTTGAACACAGTTTCATCCTCCCAGCTCAGCCTCTGTCAGCTACAAAAGTGTCTATTTCAGTCATGAAAGTCTAAACCCACTGCCTTGGGCACAGGCAAAAACATTCTGTGAGAGCCTTTGCACAAGGCAATTCAAAGAAGTAGCTACAAGTGTTGGTATACTCTGCTCAACAGACAATTGGACACTTCCTATTGAGATGCTTGGTGTGTCATTACATATTTTTGCCCTTTTAGGCAAGTTTCAGATGGAAGTTGCCAGCATTGTTCTTCCTAATTTAAGTTTCAGAAAGCATCTAAAACAGAGGATATGAAAATTTCCACTTTTAAGACAGGAGCCCAAAGCCAGTCCCATCTCTTGTGGATGTGGGACTGATCACACACTCTCTTGGAAGGGCTGGGTGGACACTGCTCAGAGCTGACCTATGACAGAGCAAAGCCGGCAGCTGCTCTCCCAGATCATTGTGATAATCAGAAGTGGCAGCAATACAACTCCAGATGGTTGTGTTTGAACTCTGCTCCGCAGATGTCTATGTAAACAAGTTATACTCGTAATTTCTTCCGGAACTTTGTTCCTTACACTTTGATTCGTGTGAACAGGCAATATGACTTTGCCGATTTAGCCAAGTGACAGTGTATGCTGCAACCACACTGTTCAGGGCGGCCAGATGGACCAGTTACCACTGGAAAACCAAGTTCATTTTGGTCTCTGGAGAAGTCAATGAAACCAGCGGCTACTTCCCCTCCTTTCTATTTTTAGTGCTTATTTGTACCGACATAAAGTATTCCACTGGGACTGGAAATAGGAAACGAGCCGTTCTGTGGGATAGCTGACATTTTGTTTAGAAACGCAGGCAGAGTTGCACCGATGCCTTAAAAGCTGCATCTTCAAGTGTGCATCTCGAGGGGCAAAATGCCCACACCTTCCTTCCCAGGCCAACCTGACCGGCTCCGGGACAGGCAGGAACAGGAGCCGCAGGTCTGGAGGGTGGGTGCCTTAACACACAGGTGTACTTAAGAACAGGCACAGGTTTGTGCTCACACCTGGGAGAGGACCTGTGCCAGCCTGCTCGCCGAAATCCACAGGCTGTGGGGACCCGAGAGGACGGCAAACCTCCCTCCCTCACCCTGCAGCATCACTCCTGCTGTATCAGGAGGCTGCATCCCAACGGGGCCATGCGCGGGCACCAGGAGAGATCCAGCTACGCCGCAGCACTGGGTGCCCGCAGGCATCCCCATGGCCCAGTGCACCCACCGCGTGTGGCCACGGCCAGCAGCCCCCGGAGACGCTCCGTGCCGATGCCGCGCACGCCCATCACCGACATGGACACGTTTCCCCCCAGGACGAGCCGCTGCACGGAGCCGGGGGCTGCCCTGCCCCGCTCACCG
>WBMY01002341.1:19553-248715 GCA_013397315.1 Donacobius atricapilla | reverse complement strand
GGCCCGGCCCGGCCCGCCCCGGGCGCTCCCCTCCTCCGGGGCGGGGCCGGGCCGGCGCGTTCCCATCGGCAGCGGGGAGTCCGCATCCCTGCAAAGGCAGCTGCGGGCCATTGCTGCGGGCCTCGCCGGGCAGCCGAGGCAGACGCTGTTATCGGCTGCTGCCTCTCAGATGCTTGTTTTAATTCCTTCTGGGTTTTGCTTTTGTTCCATATTAGTGGCCCGCCCGAACCTGTATTCTTTGCATCAAACGAGATGTTGGTTTTCCAGGTTCGTGGGATGAGTGCGGTGTGTATTCACCCAGCAAATGCAGTGGCCTTTGCTTTTTGATGAGCATAGAGGCAAAATATAGGATTAGGACCTTCATGGTGCAAAGGTCGGGCCCTTCACACTGCTGGTGTAAAGCAAAGCGGCTGAGAACACTGGCCAAGGGTGACACTTGCACAGCCCGGCGGGACACGTCCCCTCCATCCCCCTGTGCCCCGGCAGCTCGAGCACCACCAGCTGCTGCCCAGCCCCTGGAGACTCCCACGAACACCGCCTCAAGGCTGGCGGCAGGCCCGGCACAGGGAACACCCAGCCTGGCGTCCTGCTCCCTGCCGTTTGCAGGGGAGGTGCTGATGGCGGCCTGGGACAGAGCCCTGGGACAGAGCCCTGGGACAGAGCCCTGGGACACAGCCCCGGGACACAGCCCCGGGACACAGCCCTGGGACACAGCCCTGGGACACAGCCCTGGGGGACAGAGCCCCGGGACAGAGCCCCGGGACAGAGCCCTGGGACACAGCCCTGGGACACAGCCCCGGGACACAGCCCTGGGACACAGCCCTGGGGCACAGCCCTGGGACACAGCCCTGCATGCCCGCGCCGGCAGAGGCACGGCCGCAGCTGCCTGGGACGCTCTCACCTCTCGTCCCACAGCCGGCTCAAGGTGCCCAACGCGTCAGCACAGGACTGCTTGGCTTCACTCCATCTATCTTGAGATACAGCTGTCTCCGTTTTACATCTCCATTAGAAAATCTAAAAATAGGTGGTTGGAATCGATCCTGTTGCAAATTCTCAGATTGCTATCAAGAATTGGCCTGATCCCTTAGAGTCCCTCCTAAGGCAAACTTTAGTTCTACATCCCCGTATTTGGCTTTTGTTTTGTTTTGAAGCAGGGAAATACAGTCTGTTTATGTGCTAGAGCAGTGGCTGGAATGAGATCTTTACTTTTCACAAGAGCTTTACGTACATGCTTTTAAAACTATTTTTCCTTATGATTGTTAATCCTGGAGCAGGAATTTCCTATTGCATTCCTCACAGCAGGAGTGCAAGAGGGAGAGGCTGCTCTTTCTCTAAGCAATATCCTTTTCCACCCTTCCTGTTTATATAGCATTTTTAACAGGACAGAGTAGTCTGATAGTGCTGGCCCCAGCTACAGCTCCCTTCTCTCCACGCGTCTATGAAATAGAGGTGTTTCTGACACAAATAGCTTGGCATACCAACAGGGAAATCTGAAAACGCTGGGTTTTCCAAGGCCTCCCTGGACAGCCTTTAGTGAGTAAAAAATACAGTGGGTACTTCAGTGTCCCATTCCTTTAAGTGTCATTTGTGTGATGGGAAGTTGAGGCCCATCCTGGTTCTTATTTTCACCATTACCTCAGGAACAAAGAGGTGATTTTCACAGGTGGCAAGCCCAAGCACCCCCCAACACAAGTCCAACGGCAGTGGCCCTGAAGTGCAAAACCCACTCCATTTCTGCATGCAAGAAAAGAAGCGCAAGGTGCAATGTCAGGCTCATTCTCACTGGGTCTGGTGACAGTTTGGACACTTATGTCACTCAAAACAAGCTGGCTCAGCACTTTCCCCAGGCCCTCAGAAGAGGGGAAATGAAACAATGCACCTAAACTAAGAAGGTGCTTTTTTCAGTGACTAAACTGAGCATTTCCACCAGCCACGTTCAGGCTGACCATAAAACCTACACTGAAGTGGAGAGGACAGCTGGCAACAGCTCAGTTCTCTCTTGACAAGGCAGAAAGCTGAACTGCTGCACCTCCAGGTGACCTGCACATCTGGTTTACCCAAAAAGTCACAGCCTGGGTCCTCAACAGAATTTCAGTGGCTGGCTTTTTTTTTCACTGGCATCCTGCTGCAACACAAGGAGCTCCCACAAAACATATACTCTGCATTTTCCAGCTACTTCTTGTGCATGGCAATAAGGATCTGGAAAGAAAACATTACATTAGCTGTGATCCTTCTGAGCATGAAAACAATCTGAATTCTGGCCTCCTGAATGCAGGGGGAACTGAGATGGCATTTCAGGTACTTTTCACTCCCATTTGCTGTGGTTCACCTTGGGCATTTCCAGAAGATATTCCAGAAGCAGTTTTCTGGTAGATCTGGATTTTACCTGAGATTTTTGCAGGAGAAATCATTTTAGAAACCCTGTGGTGCAAAAAAGTGAATGTCAAAAAAAAGAAAAAAACCAAGTAGTTACCATTACAAATACCTAAGGAATGGGAAGAACTACCACATACATGTTCTCAATATGTAAAATACAATTTATTGTATTTAGGCTGTTTATAAGTATCAACACAATGTATTATGTTTGAAACAAACATCTCGCCAATAAATACTATCTAAACATTAATATTAATCTTTTGATCAAATGTGTACAGTGTATTGACTCAATATTGCACAATGAGTTCTATATGACATTTCCATAGTGCATTCAGTTTGTTACAGGGATAGATTGCCACAAATATTGCAAAGCATCAGAGTTGACTTTTCCAAGTGAAAACAGCCGACCTATTCCATTAAGGATGGAAGGCTGGTATAAATATCAGTGTCTTAGGTTAACTGGTTATGGATTCACAGAACCTAATGTTTTCATGGATGAGGAGACTTTATTTCTAATATGATTTTTATATAATTGTAAAAAAATACCACTTGCAAATAGAATGAGGATGTTATCATTAAACTCCGGTGACCAGTGAGCTTGTAAACAGGTTCATTCCAGTAAGCTTGTGTTCTCTTGTTCCAATCTAAATATAAATCATATATATGATATATTCAGAGCTGGACCTCACCACCTGCATTTCAAAGGCCAGGCTGTGCAAGCCCCCAGCATTACTCCAGCTCTTTTCCTCCCATGTGCCTGTGCTCAGGTGAGACTCAGTACCTGTTGGTATGAGCAGAGCTGACACACTCTAGTCCCAATTGTTTTCAATATATGAATGCAGATATAATCTCACAATGGTTCTATAATTAATTGTATCTCATCTTTATCTGATTAAATCTTGATTCTAGAGCATCAATTCTATGTGGGGTGGTCCTGCCTGTCCGTATGGCATTCCCATGCTCACACAGAGGGCTGGGTGCTGCCAGCAGTGTAGCCAGCTGTCCTGCTCTCCTGGAAACCACTGACTCCTGGATCAGATGGACTCGTGCTCTGGTCAGCACAGTATCAAACACTGGTAGGACTGTGGCTCACAGCGGATTTTCAACAGCTCACTGTTATTCACTCTTAAGTCCAACTATGACAAAACCATGTCCATGGCAGTGGGATTTGACTGTGAGAGTAAGGACTGTATGACTTGACCTGTATTTGCATGAACTTACAACTGCTCTGACATTGCAGAAGGACCTTAAGATGGGCATATACTGCTTTAATATACATTTAAGCTACATTGCATTGCCAAAGTTGTATGATCTGCTCAAAATGCAAAGAACAATCATGGTCATAGAATGACTAGGACTGACTTGGAAAAGATTTGACCATCAGTATAATGGTGCTTAATGCTCAGCGTGTAGTATCCCTTAGTGCTTAGCATGTAGTATTTCTTTAAGTAAAAGAAAATTCACTCACCAAGTGATACAATTAAAAATTTCTAAGAAACTACTGGTTAAGTATTACCTCATGATTACGTAAATCATGTTTATATCCCTCCTCTTTGCCGTTTATCAGTATGTATATATTTAGATTCTTTATATTCAGGTAACAGAGATGAAATACGTATTTCTATCTAAAAAGACAGTAGGAAAAAACAGGGATTGAAGGGATTTCTTTTCTGTACAAAAAATACATTTTTATGACAGCAGCCAGTACCTTCACAGTAGGTCCTTTGCTCCTCTACTTACCACCAAGGTTCAGTCATCCATAACACCACCATCAAGTATCAGAATTGTTTCTATTTTTCAACACCGAAATTCATTATGCTACTACAGAATGTTTCCAAAGCCTTTCCTGATAAAATCATGTCTTTTTGTTTTTTACTTTTAAAAGGAACTAAATTCATGCAAATAAATACATAATGTGCACTGAAATACTCAATTCTATGATACAGGTGACTTTGGAAAAAAGTCCCTTTATAGATAATGAAACTAATTCTAATAAAAGAATATAGTTTCAAAAAAAAATTAAAACATTTCATTTCACTACATGTTGTTTGCTATGTGTTCAAGCAGACTACATTTTCTACTTAATTGTGGTAATCTGTGAGTTGAGTGTCACTCTTTCGGACTGTAGTGAATATTTGATTTTGAGGAATGGCTTCTTTATGCAGTTTTTGTAGTCCAGGGTTTCAGTCTTCATTTGATTCTGCATATGGGATCTCAGATTACGCCCAGATCTGTAGAAAGAGGGAGAGCTGAGCACTTCTTTGTGACACTGACTCTCCTATCAGACCTTAAATTAACGCCGGTAAGGCGATCACATCAGCGGTACAGAGTATCAGCAGCAACGCTATCATGTAACCCAACAGCAAGCTCAAACTTAGCAGCTCTGCTAGCGCTCGGTGGGGATTTTTATTCGGCTTTGCTGTTCATGTTTTACACTGTTTTATACCCTCCTTAGTTCCTCTAGAGCAGTTCTCCTCTAACAACCCTTCCTCCTCACCCCTTCTATTCAACAGTTGAAGAAAGAGGCACTGGAAGCAGCTTGTCCCGGCACTTACTCGGAGGGTGTGGTCCCAGGAGCCCGAGCAGAACGCGGTGCCGTCCGGGGACACCCGCAGCGTGCTGACACGGTTTTCGTGCCCGAACAGAATGGACACACGGGACCCCTTCAGCACATCCCAGACATTGATGGTGTAATCGTTATAGCCCGCGAACAGCAGGCGACCTGCGGAGCGAAGGAGATTTTACACGGTGAGGGCTGAACATGCCCCGACTGCAGGACTCTGCTCGCCCCCCCGTGACCCGCTGAGCTCCCCTGGGACAGCCCTGCCTGCTGCTGAGCGGCCCATGAGAAACGCTGCAACACTCACAGCGGGTTACTTAAAAACATTGTAAATTTTAGTTAAATTACATAGAATATGTTCAGTCATTAGAGTTGAGGGATGACTTCAAATCGTGACAGGCTGAAGAGCGATTTAACAGCTATTGCAGGGTGATAATACTTTACAAAGACCTTACACAAGAAGTTGATTACAAATGCTTGAATGATTAACAGACAATTTGGTAAGTGATTCACTGCCAATGGGACAAGCTGTGGTGCTTGTGACCATGACGTTTGCATCAGTTCCAGGAGCAGGGCAGTCCACCCACCACCCACTCACCCCCACCCTGGGTGACTGGGGAGCTCTGCATTTGTGCTGGGACAGGAGAGACAAGACTCGAGCTTATGCCTCAGGAGCTGTAGTGAAAAGTGGTACTGTCTCTTTCTTCATACCCCTGTGATATACTTTTACTATTAATCATTTGTTATCCTTTTAAAAAAGTATTTATGTAACTGCACTTAATAGTTAGCTACATTTCACGTTGCCTTTGAAATGTTTTTCATTATTATTGTGAAACTCTAGCCCAGCTGTAGTTAATGGCAAAATATTTCCTGCCTTCAGCAGGGCCAGGAAAATACTTTTCATCACTACAACGAAGCAATAGCCAGCTAGGTTATTTGAAGAGTAATTATTTTTACAGAGGCAAAAAAAAAAAAAAAGCTTCCATGCATTAAATGTTTCTTTTGGTACTTACTACTTTTGATAACTTCTAAGAATGAATGTTTTATCAAATTAAACTGAAAAATTTTACAGTTCCCCTCAAATCTCAACACTAAGATAACCTCCAAAGTTCAAGTCTCACCACTGAGAGAGAAGTCCACACTGGATGCTCCAAAAATGATGCTCTCTTTGGAATAAATTGCTACTTCTCTGTCTGCACGAAGGTCATATAAACGACACTAGAATTAAAACAAAACCAACACACATGCCTCAGTAAATGCTGGACGCACTGACTAAAATATTTGGAAAAATGGGAGTGGGAAGTGCAGCCTAGCAGACATCACAGGAAGCGGCTGCTTGGCTTCTTTCCTTCGGCTTCTTTCTGCTTCCTCCTTTCCTTCTGCTACTGGCTGCTGTAACTGGGATCCTCTAACAGGGATCTAAGCAACACAAGGCTGTTTTGTATACATTGCAGGAAGAACTTTCTTTTTCAAGCCACTTCTCTAAGCCTCCTGCCTGTCCTAGAAAGACGTGAGTGGTGGGCTTTGGCCCACGGTACCCACCGGAGTCCCCACACCCTCCTGCTTCCTCTCTGGGGTTCTGTACTTATCAGAGTATCCTGCTGCTGGGGAGGTGCATGTGGAGACAGCCTCTTAAACAAGTTTAGCCACAGCTGGAGCCTGGGAGATGGGATCAAATCTCTAATTACTATTGAGAACACGGACCATGTGGCACAGAGGAGCCTAGGTGGTAGTCCTGGCTCTGAGTAAGCCAGGATAGCAAACAGTCCCTGCCCTTCTGGGAGGCCTCTGTTTGAAAAGCCTACGTGAAAATAATTCAAGTGAAATAATACATTTTAATGCAGATCTCTGGGTTTCATTTCTAATGGAAAATTCCAAATCACCTCTAACAACCTATGCTTCCTGTTTTTATCATTTGCCAGCAAAATTCGGCTTGTTTGACATGGAAATCATGTATCAGACTTCACTGCCATGCAGAAAGGCAGTCTGTTAACCCTGAAATGAAAATGCACTTTTGAAACTATGTGGACTGAAACCCCTCCTCAATAAGTTAAGCTTAAGCAAACACTGGCCAGATGGGATTGCTAATATTACAGCTTTACTGTTGAAAAATGGCTGGTATTCAAGTCTGCACATAAAGAAGGGGCTGTTTGATTTGCAGGGCAGTGGGGAACTGCCAGGTATGTGCAGTCCAGGTCTTCCAGTGCTCCACACAGATGAATAATTTCATCAGACAGTCCTGACAGGGAGCTGGGGTCACTTCAGATGACAACACTGTCATCTGAGCACACTTTTATGGATTACTTCCAGTCAGGATTATCTGTTCCTCAGAATCCCTAAGTATATAAATCAGGTCAAGGATACCAC
The DNA here is from genome assembly GCA_013397315.1 of Donacobius atricapilla. Taxonomy (NCBI): domain Eukaryota; kingdom Metazoa; phylum Chordata; class Aves; order Passeriformes; family Mimidae; genus Donacobius; species Donacobius atricapilla. Next base: position 241,412 of record WBMY01002341.1, on the reverse strand, counting down.
TCTGTAACACTGCAAAAACAAACCTCTTCATTTAAAGAATTAGGTAGACGGAAACTGCCAAAACCTCTGTCAAAAGTACAGAGGTGGAATTTCCCGTTCTCCTGCTTGAGTCAGGGGTGTCAAGAATGGTTAAAAAAGAAAAAAAAATGAATAAGAACCTGTGATACTGGGTGTTAAAAGAGTGTTTTCACTGGAATTTAATGATGGGCAATTTCTCTGCATCACTCCCTCAGCATCTCAAGAGCTCACAGTACTGCATCCAAGTGTGCAGAGAACCACTGGGCTTACCACAGGGCTAGAGGTATTAACTTCTAATCGAAGTTTTTAAAACATAAAATCAGGGGTCACTCTCTGCAAAGAGCCTTGGAATGTCTCTACATCCAATGAAGACAAAAGGAATGTTTCTGTCGATTTTAGCTAGCATTGGAGCAGACTCAAAACATGCTCTGAGGGCAGAGTACTTTAGATAAAGTCTTTCAGGTGTTTGAATAAACAGAAGAAATAAGGTGCCAAGTGCCTCCCCATCATCTGCTCTCATGCTACACTTAACTGCCAGCTCAGGCCCTGCAGGGCTGTGGTGGGGCAGAGCCTGGTTCCCCATGGGACACACCAGCGGCAGGGAGAGCCATCAGCCCTGAGCATCACTCAGGGGCAGAGGGCACCAGGAGGTAAATGGCATTTTGTATACATTGTGCTGATCAAATTTACCTGTCAATGCATTCTGAGCCCCTCCTAGCAGATTGCTCATACATAAGATCCATTCAGGGCCATGTGTGATCTAGGATGACCTGGATGCAGTGACTCACTGCAGTGAAGAGTGTTGGCAGTGAGTCAGGGCCCACAGAGATGTCTGTGGCCAAGGCCACCCTGGGGCTGCAAGAGGCCAGCTACCCACATCTGCCCTGCTCTGCCCTGAGCCCATGGCCCCTCTACTTTCTGGGACGTGCTACTTCTCCTGACACAAGCTGCAGCATTTCAGGTGGTTCGTCTCATGCTGTGACCCAGTATGTGAAGCCAAATATCTTCCAGTAAGACAACTAATTTTAGTCATCAAACTTCAGACATAGAGAACCTGAAATGAATATTAGGACAGCACCTCTTGTAGAGAAGTTTGCAGAAGTGATCTACAGTGTTATGTGATTTTCCCTAGAACATCATATATGGTATTCAATATCTTATCTTACAGGATTAGTATTTCTGTGAATTTGGTGTCACAGGCCCAGTTTAGTCACTAAAAGTCCTTTGTGGATGTGACCTAGTCTTTTAGGAAAATCTGACTTGGGAAGCAACAGAATTTTCTTAAATTAGGTTGCTGAATTAACATACCGTGGCATCGTCTGAACCAGAGGCAAAAGCATCTCCACTTGGATAATATCTGTGCACAAGTGAAAGAAGACCAGAACACATTACATTACTTGGATGAGGTCAGACTTCTGAAATAGAATCAGCACATTGCTCAACACTGCAAACGTGTCCTCTCCCAGAAACACACTGACCTGACACTGTTGATATCTGAATCATGGGTTTCAAATGACTGGACACACTGACCAGACCTCATGTCCCAAACCATGGCTTTCTTGTCGCATCCCTAGTAAGAAAAAAAAAATCATTGCAGTTGTGCAAATGGTGACATTCACCCCTCATGTGCCTGATATTGCTACATTCAAAGGCTCTGAGTATCACAGCTCCAAGAAAACTTAACCAGCCAAGCAGCCATAGAAGTGGCTGCAGTGGTACTCTCAGCTGTGCAGTTGCAGGTGGGATCAGAGCTCCTCATGAAGGCTGGAGCTGCCCTGCACTCACAGCCCTGCTCTGCTTGTGCTGCTGCCCTACCTCAGTCTGCAGCCCCACCACCCCACAGAACTGCACAACTGACCTGTTCCCTCACCACTTAACACGATCAGTATAAAAAAACAATACCCAACATTTAACATTTTATAACTAATTCTTTTCATACACTGAAAGAACAAATCAGATCAGTGCATCCAGAGGGTTTGTTGCCCAGCCTCCTGCCAGGGTTAACCCCTGTCAGGGCTCTGCACCCACATGCTTGATGGCGTGGTTGGGATGAGAAAAACAGCACAGCAGCATTTCATCTCATCCTCAAGCTAAAACCTGCCCTTCCAAGCTGTGCTCTGAAAGGATCGTTTAACACTCAGTGCTCAGCACCCTGAATTCTTTGGGCTAGGAGCTTGGCCCACGTAGTCTACACTGTCCTTGGGGCAAGAACCATCTCATACTCGTAGGGCCACGCTCAGCTGCAGTGTCTCACTGCTGTCACAGTTGTAGTGACAGGAAAAAGAACATGGACTTTGCTTTGAAGAGGGACGGGAGATTTTATATAAACTTGCCCCTGCTGAGGAGCAGGCAGGCTGAGCTGCAGGGGCTCAGCCTCTCTGAGGCTGTGTGGGAAGAACAGGGCAGGCCAGGTGGCTGCTGCTTCTGCTGAGCTAGAGTGCCCTGCCCACCAGACCGTGCCACACATTATTTATTTTAATCAAGTACAACAGCTAATTAAATTAAACAGTCTCTTCACAATTCACATATTTCTCTTTTTTTTTTTTTATTCTGTTGTTAAAATGAAATCCTAGTAAGATGTCATTTAAAAGATGTAATGCCCCTTGGCACCAGTTTGTGGTTTCTGCACCAGGGAAGCCAGACAGGATAGAGAATATTTTGGACCCAGCGTATTTCCCTCTCAAGCCCCACCATAGCCCAAGCCTAGTCCTTCATATTGCTTCCATGTGCACTGTTCCTACTGACCCCTCTGGGAGTTTGGGGGCAAGACCAATCTGACAAGCTGGTGCTTTGACTCCTAAGGTTTTGAAGGAGAAACCAGCCACCGCCTGCGGAGAGATGGGCCCCCTGAGTGATACCCAACTCAGCTGAGAAGCCTTGCTCAGAGGGCACTGAGCACAACAGACGGGACACAGCCCTGAGCTTCCCCAGGAGGGCTGGAATTTTCAGTTAAGTCGTTAAATGTAACAGCACCCAGCCTACATGCTGACATTGCTTATTCCAGCTCAAGGTTCCTGTACCACAGAGGCACAGTATTCAGGGAATCTCTCTATGCCACCATGCCTTCACTATACCTTCATACTCTTCTGCCTATACCTGCACTGACACGATGTAACAAAGTGGTGTTTTGCATGTGATGAATTAAGTGAATGCCTGTAAGCACAGACATGCCCAAGCTGCTCTATCAACAAAAGTATGACATATTCTCTTAGCAGTACCAGAGCTGCTTGCGATTCCTTGCCCTATAATAAGCTGAGCTGTTCCCAGGGAGAATGAATCTATCCTTTCTGGGAAGCAAGCTCGGTGACAGGAAAACCCGAGAGAAGTAATGCACTTGGATGGAATTAGCTTCCAGTCACGCTTCGGAGCAGCTGTGCTACCAGCAGGCAAACCGGGCCCGTGTGCTGGACTCTGCTCCTGATGTGCCAGCCAAATTTGATTTAAAAAGCCGTAACAGAAGAGGTCCAAGTTTATTGTATAGGGATAAGACCATGACTCCAAGCACCCCTAACTCATGGTTGGCACCCTCTGGCACAAGGGCCATTTCCATCATCAAATACAGGATCAACCATGGGCCAGTGCTGGTGAGGCTCAGAAACCAGCAAAGTTTCTGGTACCTTCAGCAAAGTTACTGGTAGCAACTGGCCTCTCAGCTCCTGCCAGCTCTCATCTGCACACTCACTTTCTAATGTGGGAAAGACTAATAACACCTTGAAGAGGAGTTGAGCCCCATCCCATCCACTTGGCCTGCCTCACTGCCAGACTGTGTGCCAATGGCTCAGATGCCTGGGAACAGTGATCCCTCAGCAGCAGGACATGATTTGGAAGATGCCCTGGGTACTTTCCCAGACCAGTCTAGTCCTGCAGCCCCAGTGAGGTTTGTGTGCTCCTCTGCACCAGGACAGGGAGCAGAGTGCTTGACCGATGAAGGAGCTTTAAATGCCTCTGGTACCACTGGAAGGCACAGAGGACTCAGCAACAGCTGAAGATGTGGCCACACCTCATCTCCCTGCTCCAACTTGCGTTGGTTAGCCGTGTCCAAGCTGCCCCTTGACTCCTGGGACATAGTGGCACACATGTTATTTGCAACCCCACTTTGATGCCCTGAGCACAACTTGACGCCTGTCACACTCCATGTGGATCCAGAGAGCTGGGCACAGGGAAGCAGAAGTGTGGGGAGTCCTCTGCTGTTCCAGGCTCCCACCCACAGGGACTCACACCTCCACTGTGGTAGGAGCCCACTGCTCCAACTCTGAGCCTTCCCCTCCTGGCAGAGGCGTTGTTTTGATCTCGAGCTGGATTGCTTTGATGTGGGGTGGAACTTGCTAAGTAAGCAGAACTGCAGTCAGACTGGCTGGGTGGGTTTGACCCCACAGTCAGGGGTTTAATTTGCTCCAGCTTGGAAAATGTGCTAGCAATGAGTGGATTGCACTGGGGCATCCAACGTACACTCCAGCACTCTCTCAATAACATTGTGAGCCTCCTACTTTGCTGCCTTTTCACTTCCATATTCCCTAGTTTTATATTATGAGAAGAAGCTCCTGCTTACCCCAGAGACAAATGTATTTCCTGTTTCAGAAGGGGCCAGGTCCAGGCACAGGACATCAGCTCCATGACCATGGAAACTCTGTAGAAGTTGCCCACTCTCAACATCCCATAGAGCACAAGTTCCATCTCCACTTGCTGTCAGGATCTATAGGATGTGGGAAGAAGAGTCATAATACAAGAATCAGCAATGACCTTCAGGTCAGAAAGAAACAACTGACATCCTACACCAAAGGACAGCTTTAATTTAATGACATACTATGCAATAAATCAAAGCCATAAGCCCAGCGTGAACCTCAGTACAGTTTATGGTTTTTATTTTTAAGGAAAAAAGGTAGAGTGGAAAGGAGAGCTGTATGGACACCGCTATACTGACACCATGTTTCAATAATGGTCCCTCTTGTGTGGTGGGGTTTGCACAACTGACAGCAGTAAGGATCTGCTGGCATTTTCATAGTCTCTAAAAATGAGGCAGAATAATACTGGTATTCCTGTCTGCCCCTGTATTTTACTCTATCCATATTTAAGCTGCTGGAATTCAACCCAGGTAAATGGATGAACTGTTGGGAGTTAAGTATACCTGTTTAACTCTCCATTTTTTTTTCTTTCTGCTTGAAATAGTTAGGTTAAACCAAATTAATTTGGCTTAAGACATGGATTTTCTGAAAGGGAAGTAAGCCTGTCTAGACAGTTGTTTGATAAGTCCATCAGCTTCCACTTGTCCTAAACCATTTGTGTGTGAAAGGGCTGGAACATACACTGACTGAACATAGCTCACAGCTTCCCATCTGCTACAGTACTTGTAGAAAGCACATGTGATCAGAGCTTGTTATTGTGGCTAAATCCTGATGATGCTCAATTGTTCAAAATTTCCCCTTGGCACTCGAAACTGTTATGCAATCACAAATTCTGTAGGTTGAAAGAGTCCCTGCGCACTGGTGTGGAAGGAAGCCAGGGTGAACGTAGGAGGGCTCTCAGTTTTGTACATGGGTTTTTCTCATGGTTGGTGAGGAAACTCAAGTGATCCCGGTGGGTAGTTACAAGTTAAAAACAAAATCCTCTTCAAGAAGAAAATGATCACACAGTCACGAAACCATTCACAGAGTCACATAAAGGTTAAACACTGAACATGTTTGACAGATGCTCCAAAAATTCTTCCCGTAAACAGGTCTGCAAAGCTGCAGAACAGACTGTTCCAAATCCTGCAGCAGAAAGATGCTAATGCTCTCAGATGATAATAGCAGAAGAAAGTCCTGACTTGTCTCCTCAGGCAGCTTTTGAGCCTGGATCAATGAACTTCCCTGTTCTGGGGAATATTTGTACTTGGCTGAGGAATGAAGACTTTCAGCTCTGAGGATTCTCTTGTAACACTGTGTAAGGGAATATGAAGGGAATAGGAGTGGCTAAAGGTGTAAGGGAAGGGTCTGTTGGCAACCCAGAGCTCCAGCTAATGCTTAAAGAGAAATTTTATGGACTCAACTTCAAGGTTGCTCCTCAGCCCTGCCACACTTGGGAGCATGGCTGCCTGCCCTATGCAAAACACTTGAGATCCCAATTAACTGTTGCTATTTATACACATGGAGCATTGTCACGTGGGGAGCATTATCACACAACAGAGCTGCAGATACCTAATTTAGGAAGTGAGGCTCCCTGGCTCTCTGCTCACTGAGGCAGGGAAGGCTCTCTCAAGCAGGACTGGTTTGGGGCAGTGAGAACAAGGTGCTTGGGTCACCCAGCCCTGCAGCTCAGGGCCCATGTTGGAACATAATGAGGAGCAAGGGTGGGACCCCCTTTTCGGCACCCACACAGCCTGGGAATGACTCTAACCCATGATGAGCCAACCCCAGATCTCCTCTCTTTCCATTGCACTGCCCAAAGCCCATGAGCACACTAAACCCTAAACTCCTACTCAGTCTTCCATGCCTCTGTGGGAAAACTGAGCTGTAGTTTAAGACAGCAGTCAGGGCAGAGCTGCAGCCCTGGCAGCACCTAGCAGTGGGAGCTGTGGGGACACTGGGCTGGGGGACACCTCCAGCTAGAGCTGCTCCAGGATGGCACCACATCCCTCCGGACGCAAACAGGGGGAGCAGAGATGCTCTGCACACAGCTGGGGAAGCTCCTGCACAATGGACTTGTTGCACTGTGCATCCTCGGAGTTACTGAATAGTTTTGATCCTGAACAGTTTTAATTCTGAGGCCTTTTAAATGAAAAAAAGATAAAAATCTGTGATTCTCTAGGATCTGCTATATAATAATGTCCTAAGAGAAGGCTGGCCAACCTGATGCTTGTATTTGTTTGAATAATAACATGCAATGCCATAAATGATCACATATAACCCTAGCAATCACAAGAAAACTTCTTTTTAAAGACTTCAGAAAGATTTCTGACACACTAAATATAAAGCATCTTAATCCACTGTGATATGATTTAACAATAGTAATACATGACCTTCAATATCAATGCAGTATTTAATTGGAATTTGCTGTATTTAATATGGAAAAAAACAGAGCCAACTTTTCTTTCCTTTTTATTATGAAAAATAAATTGCTGTTTTTCCTGTCATAGGATTTGATCTCAAAGCATTTAGGTGTAGACAAGAAAAAAGAAAACTGGGTTCATATCTCATCAAAAATATTCCACTTAATTTAGACTGCTCTAATTCCACACGGCTCCTGCACAGGAAGGTCAGGGCTAAGCAAGCCTGAGTGCTGGGTACCTCCACCACTTGTTACCATGGCAATGGACTTAAATTAGCACCTCAGAGCCATTACAGAAACCAGAGAGCGACAAACAACAACATACTCTTGGCTTCACATGTCCTGAAATAGAAGCAATGAGAGCTGATATTTCCTTCAGAAGAGCTCCAAATATCTGGAAGAAGGGGACATGGTATTCCCTTTCCAGCAGATCTATTGACATTGAGAGCTATAAAAATGCTCCATTCTGCCACTTATTTTGCTGCAGAGCTGCACTGAGAAGAACTTTAATTAAATTCAGAAACCAGAGAGGACAAGGGGATTATCCTGGCTCCTTTCATCATCTTCTGTGTTCCTAGAGAAAGAGATCTTTGAGATATTCAATAGAGAGGAAGGCTGGCTTGGTCTCACACCTGCATTCAGTTCCTGGCCTTGCCATCAGCTCCCATTGTGGGCCTCTGTGCTCCACCCCACTGCCTGTGAGATGGGAACAGCATCACTCCTTTCCCTGGAGGGAACACAGCACTGCATGAACAGACAACAGGCATGGCACTGTGGGGCCATCCTCAAGCTCCATTGTATCACTTGCTACAAATAAAAAGTACTTTGAATGAAAGCAAAAGCAAATTTTGCTGGATGTCCAGGACAAAGCAAGCAAACACCATCACCATCACCTGGCACAGCACCCAACGCAGTCTTGGCTGAACCGTGGTTTTAACTATTTGCAATAGTCTGGGTTCCTAAAAGCACAAACTGGGGAAGAGAACATAGAGGTACCAGTGAGCTCCCTCTGCAGAAGCCACAGGCCTTTGCAGGGACAGCCTGGCCATGGGCTGTGACAAGCATTTCCTTACAGCAGCTTTTGCAGCACCTTCATGACCCTCTGTGAGGGTGTTCCAGCAGCCCCTGCGGGGGCAGGACATGGCCCTGGGTGCCCCAGGAGCAAGGAAGGACACATGCACTGCACCTGGGTGCACCTCATGTTAGTGATGGTGAGCAGCGGGTAGGGAACGCATTTACCTGCATGTCTGAATTAGTGAAGCTGCAGGCAGACAAGTAGTTCGTGTGCATTGCAACAGATTTCTTCTTTGCAGCCATATTTTCATTTTTTTCGAATGTCAGAGGGTACACGGAACACTTGTTGTCCAGGCCACTGAAGAGAGTAATAATAGCAGTAACAGAGAGAGGAAAAGTGGTTAAAACTGCAACGACACAAGGCGAGTGGTGATAAGGACACCACCTGTCAGCGCTGTGCTGCCAAACCCTTACAAGTACCGACTTCCCTGTATTGTGCTGTGTGGGATCTCCCTGTGCAGGGAAGCCCCAGCTGCCTCACCAGCCTGGCTGCTTTACAGAACTTGAACAGCTGCGCCTCAGTATTTTTCACTCTTATCGAGTTTATAAATGGCACTGAATGAAACCTCACGAAAGTATAAACTGGGAGGTGACAGCAGCCACCTCAGGGTTAATGTTTCACACACAGCCAAAGTGCCATTTTTCTGCTGACATCTGTCATTTTGAAGATCACTATTTCAGCATCATTATACACCTACCTTAACAAATGTGACCTAGCTCCTATAGAAAAGGCAGCATAGTAAGTAGTGGGTGTGAAAACAAAACTTTCAGAAGAGTTTGGAAAAAAGGCAACAGAAGCACTGGCCTCTGTAGCTGCTGCTCCCCTCCTGGACAGTTGTACCAGTTAAGCTGTGTCAGACCCAGGACTCATTTCTAAAAGGTAGGACTTATACCTGATCCTTTCCTAGAGCCATGATAGACCAGTCCTGCCCTGGTTCCTGGGATTCTGGCACACCAGCAGTTGCTCGTTCTGTGCCTTACATTATGTGCAAGGCACTCAACTGACAGCACAACAGAAATACAGAATAGGTGCAATGTATACCTGCACTCCCTGTCTTTGCTACAAGTGTAAAGACAGAGCTTGCTTACCATTCTTAAGGTTTTAGTGAAAAATAATTTCAAGGCTCCTTTCCACACACAATTACAGAGTCTGCTTCTCTGTCTCAGTCTACTCTTTCTAGATTTGTAAGCTGCACACTGAAGTCTCCTTTTGTTTCTGTCTCTCATCCCAAGCTTGCTTTGGCTGTCTGATCCACCCAGTCCCTTTACAAGATGTTTTGCCAACATTTCATCTCTTTGTTTTTTTTCCCTATATAAACTTATTTTTTTCAAACCTGAGCCCTCAGAAAACTTGTAAAACATTATCAAGGATGGGGTTACTTCTCCCCATCCCATCTTAGCAAGATATATTCACATACTGGTAATCATTAATGATGAACCCCTATATCATTAAAAAATTAGTGCAAAGTAAGAACACAATTAAAACCCCTTTTTCTTAGAAAATATATCCAACATAGACAACCACACTAGAAAAGGGAAGTTGCATGCATGCAGAATTCCTAACCCATGATATAAATGCTGAAAGAGGATTATTTTCCATGCTTACACAACGAATGTTATTGCACTGAAGTCACTGGAGATAATATGTACAAGCCATAATGGAAATAGAATCAGTGGCACTGAATGTAGACCTTCCACCCACAACCACAGCACACAAACTTCTGTCAGCTTCTGAAGCCACCAGGACATTGCAGCAAACCCCGCTTCTGTGTGTAAGCTGCAGTGGAAACTGGGAGCTTACCCACAAGCAATGGCACATCCAGATGGGGCATATGCACACGCCATCACCCAGGTACAGGGCATCGTCACCGCGTGTTCCTGAAACACAGCACCCCGTCAGACAGGGACCTCACTGCTTCTCCAACCCATGCTGGGAAAACAGGGGCAGTAGTAAGTTCAGTATTTCTGTGGGACATCCTTAGGGTCAGTGCAAGGTATAGATGTTTCCCCCAGCCATAACTCACATGCAAGACAACAACCCTGACTGCAGAAGGCAGCAGAGCACCAGGAGGATGGCCAGTCCTTCTCTGACACCTTACACCTTATTTATGAGTCCCAAACTCATCACAGAGCACATTTTATTGGGTCATCCAGTGCTGTGAAAGGTCCTCAATGCTGCACATGTAGAAGTGAGTGAAAAACAAGTAGTTTTTTCCTCATCTGTGTGGTACAGGGTGCCACGAGGCAGCCCAGGCAGGGCTTGGAGGAGCAGTGGCACCATTTCACAGTGACCACCACAGCTGAAGGATCCCCAGTGATCACACAGAGCACCTGGTATGGGGCACCAAGGTAAAGCTCCCCTGTTTTGCTGGCTGGGCTTTGCCTCCCTTGTGAGCAAAGAGGTTGGATCAGAGTCTCCACTGGAGACCATGACAAACCCCAGTGCCCTGACAGGGACTTTGCTCAGAAACAGGTCAAGGGACATGACTTGCCCTGGGCTCCTTTTTTTGGGGTACGAGTGGAAGTCTGCATTTTATCCCATGATCCCACTGCCTCCAGTGACACGTGTGAGCCCTTCACTTTATCCCACTGTCATTTGCCCCAGGCACAGAATTTTGCTGAAGTTTTACTTACTTTGTTGGTAGTGAAGGAATCCCACACGATCACCTTCCCATCCTAAATAAAAGCACAGAGAAAGAGAAACTGAGGCCTTCCAGAGATGTGGCTGCAAGCCTGCTTCCCAGCTTGGAGAAAACTCCGCTGCTCATTTCCTCTCCCCAGTCCGTTATGTCCTTTTGTCTCCATCTTAACAACAGCACAGTGGTCACAGTGAAGCACCAAGGAGACACTTCTCAGTAGTGCTGTTGTATCTACCACAAGAGAGGTGTATCTCTACCTCACTGAGGGAACTCATGTTTGATTAAAAGACCAATTTATTTTTAATTTTTTTTCTCTTCCCTCTTAATGGCTTCATGAGAGCTCCTTTCACCTGCAGCATATGCCATGGACAGGGCCATCTCCTCAGGAACCTGCCACCTGTAAGCCCTCACTTGCCTCACTTGACTGTTCATGGACATTGCACTGTTTATTCATCTTCCCTTTCTATTCTGATCCCGGTTTTCCCTTTACTTGTCACTACACTTACTTAGCCTTCAATTATCCATTATACAAGCAGCTAAATAGCCATCATAGAACCTTGCACAGAGAGCAGCACAATCACTTGGTGTACTCCAGCTACACTCATGCCAGCTACTTTGCTTTATGCACATAATATTGTTATCTTCCCTGTATCATGAAAGTGAAATGTTCATTACTGAGCAACAACTGCTTCTGTACCTGGACTTACACAGTTCTTAAAATAAGAGTAAAAAAAATGCATTTCAACCTGTCTGTTCAGTTTTCTGATCTACACACTAACATTTTAACCATTTTAAAAATGTGACATTAAATATTTAAATTATTCTCTTTGTTGAGATCACCATGAATGGTAAAGGCTCACAGTAAGTGAAGGTGGCTTGCAATGCAGATTGCCTATTTTTATCCCTCAAGTGAGACCCCTGACAGATTTCATGTAGGTCACTGAACAGCTGTGAGATGCAACAAGCTCACTCACTGCCATACTGGGCTCAGGACGAACCAGGGGGTCTAGAAAGTAATTATCTCATTACCTCCTCCAGCTTATGAGACTGGTCTTGAGCAGGTGTTAGGACTGTTTCTCAAAATGCCCAACTAAATGCAGTAATTTTGGCAGGATGTCTGAGGCTTTCAAGGTCATATCAATCATATAGACTGAAGAAGAAATTTCTGTGCATAGAAATCTTTAAAAGAATCAAGATTTCTTCTCTTTTCCTGATTATTTTCTCTGAACACATAACGTGAAAATTTTGCTAAGTATTTAATTTGTAAAGAACAAGGAAATAGATGTAGCCTCACATGAGTCTATTTTTTTAATGTAGGAGGGAATATGGGAAAATCAGTGTATGACTGGACAAGAGATATTTAGGGTACTGGCTACAAGAGGTGTACCAATGATTAAAATTGGTTTACATTCTCCGAAGATTTACACTCTTTGAACACATACATTCCCAATGAACTTCTTTCAGGACATCTTGAAAACATTTACAATAATCCCAGGTCTCATCTGCTAAGAGTGGCACACAGCACAGCCAGAAGCTTTGCATAGTGCTCAAGAGCACCTTTGAAAAACATCTGCCCAACAGCATACCTGGGAAGAGCTCACAATTCTTCTCTTGTCTTTGCACCAGTCCATACAGAGAACTTTGTTTCCATGGCCCTTCAGGGTCCTCCTGGTCTTCATCACAAACTGTCCCAGTGCCTCCACACGCTCTGCCACCTGATGAACTGTAAACAGCTGGTGGTTAGAGAGCTCTTCATCAAAGCTCTGCCCTGGCAAATATCTGTTCCTGAGTAATGCCCCTGGAGGGATTAATCCATGAAGTTTGAGTCCTTGGTGCAAGCCAATGAGCTCTGCTTCAGAGCTGGCAGGTGGCTAACACCAAGGTGGGCGGCACAGGAACATATTCACCACAAAAAGACAAGGATGAATTCACTCAGGGTTGAATTCCAGGGATGTAGCACCTGAGGCTCTTGCAGACCATCCCGCCCAAGTATAACTGGAAAACAGATACCCCTTTGCCCCCCTTTACTAGGAAATCCTCAGGCCTGAAGGTGGGCAAACAGTTGTTCTGGATGTGAGACTCCCAGCACTGTGGTGGTGCAGTGGGATACAGGTACTGGCCACTGGCACTGGTGACTGCTGTGCCATCCCTTCTAGTGGCCAGGACACAGCTCTGAGTGAGCAGAAAGCTGGACAGTTGAGTGCACTACCCAACTTTTCAACAGCAACTATGGAATCAAGGACTTCATGGGATGTCCCTTCTACAAAAGAGGGAAACAGAGGACAGACAAGCAACTTTCCTGAGCAGCATCCTCTAGTGAAGAAGTCAGTTCTTTCATATCTCTTTTAATAGCAGTACTTTCAGCTGATATTCTTAAAAACCCCACAAATGTACATTTCTGTTTGTGCAAACTGACTTTGACATAAAATTCATGCAGCTGACACAACCAAAAGGTATCTAATATAACCCTGATGCCTCAAGCTGGGCACATCTGTAATTGTCTGGGAGAAAGTGTCATCTGAGGAAACCTATTTGCTCTGCTCCAGCCTGTTCATCCAGTGTGGAGCTGAGTAGGGCCATGATGTATCTCAGCACCCAGGGGCAGCTCTTCACACAGAGACTTACTTCAAGTCCCACAGCAGAGTAGAGATCCTGAGGCTGGAGACTTGGCACCAGAATTAAAAATTACTCTCTCTAGAGAAGACCTGACAGGATCTAGCACTTCTTGTGTTGTGTGGTTGTCCAAACCAAAACCTAAGATGATCCAGCTGCTGTTGGCTATGGGGACAATGCTTGACTCAAACTTCTGAAATAAACGGAGAAGCTCACATGCTTTAATGAGCGGTAAGAGGAAATCTTGAGCTTTTCACTGCCCCGCTGGAGACTGAGCTCCACATCCCCCATGGCAGGTGGTGCTTTGGAGCTGCCTTGCTACTTCACCCTTCATCACTTTTCTGGAGCTGCAAGAAAGCTCACAGGCTGGGAAGGGCTGTGACAGTGAGAGAGCAGGCATCCTGAAGTTACAGATCATTTCCTGGCACAGGGTCAGTGAAGCAATTTCTGCCCAAGGCAGAGACTGATTTCTAGTGGATTACCTTTTCAAGAGTTGTCTTTCAAAGCCACCAGCCCCACAGGCTGTGCCAGAATAATGGTCTCAGCTGAAATCTCTGCTCAACCAGTCTCCCTGAGCTAGGGGACAAGTGCTGTCCACCATTCATCACAATTAGTCCATAAGTCAGAAGCAAGTTTCTGAGAAAGTACCATATAAACCCACTGAGGGAAAGATACATTTCCCCTGCTACTGCCCATAGAAACCTGACAAATGATCCAATCAAAAAACATGAAAACACAGGACAGGAGGTTATTATGGCAGCTGGCAAGATGCTTGTGTCCAGAATATATCTGAAAAAACAAATGTTTCACAGACAATGGACAAACTGTTTCCATTATGTCAAGGCAGCTGAGACTCTGTGAAATTGTCTGGTTTAGCCTCACTGATTCTCTGAGGACACTTATCTCCCACCACAGCCATAATAATCCTGCTCCCGCCTAGCACAGGATTGAGAGTCAGATAGTTATTTTTAAGCATTCACCAATATTTTCAAAGATAGTGAAAAAACATGCACTTAGACAAGCAGATCAGCTAAAGCCAGTAAATAGCTTGAGCAGTTTTACAGAGGTCCAGATAAAACTGCCTATTTATCTTAAAAATATTGTTTGGCCTGAATAGCAGGTGTGGAATTGATGCAGATACTCTTGGGTCTTTGATCTTTTCTGAGTTCGGTTAATGGTCTCTCTGGCCTTAAAAATTCATGGATCGCAAAAACAGAGCAAGCTTTTACTACCCCTAAAATTTTAAGCTCTTGAATTGACTCCTTAAAATTACAAGACTGCAAATCAAATGCATGTTTGGCATTTCCTTTTTCTAAGCCCATTTTTGAGAGCTGCTGTTCAGAATCAATTGAACAAATAAGGGCAATCCTATTTCAGCCAGCTGTTTGTTTTGGGAACCACAGAAGGAAAGTCATGATCTGAGCAAAAAAAAATGCAAAAGATACAATTTTAGACTGGGGGGGCGGAAACCCAAACCAACCAACCAAGCAAAACCCCCAAATTATGCCTTATTCTGAAACTTACAAACTCTGCAGAAATAGTGCTTGGGAATAATTTCAGAGGAAAAAAGCTCTGATACAGAATCAAGGATATAAAACATCATAAGGGAGCACTGTTCTACAGCAGCATAACACTTTCATCCTAGAAATGCTGTAATGGCTTTGCAAACATGGCTTTCCAATGGAAATTTACAGATTTTACATATGACAAAGAATATGCCATGACTATCAATGGCACACACAGTTACGGTACCACTGCAATCGTAGGTAAAACTTTATGGCCAAAAATGAGTTTAACAATATTTATTTGTTAAACAAAAACCCTGCCACTTCTCATACAGAAATGATACTATAGGAATATGGTGATTTATGGTAATGTTTCTGTAATGAGGACATCTCTTGTTTGTTTAACAATTCGATTAACAAACATGATTGTCTAAGTTAGACAAGAAAATGCGGTATCTATTCCAGAATATATATATTTTATTGTAATCCTTCCCACCCTGGAAATCAGAAGTGTTTTTCAGTCCCTCGTTCTTACAAAATACTAAGAATTAAGTCACTGGATCTAAGCTCAGATTCCTCTTCAATGCTTAAGGCATCAAAATAGATGAAAAAAAGTTTTAATGACCCACTAATATAACTGAAAGAGTGAGCTACATGATTTCAGATGGAAACAGTAATTTATACGTTTTCCTAAAAGAAAACCACCACCAAAAGCAAAATAAACCGAAAAAACAAAAAACACTCTTCAATGCATCATTGTAATTATAAAATGAAATAATGATAAGGATTTTTTCTGTCTCAACTTGTGAATAGCTATTTGAAAAGCTCCATTAACATAAGGTGAGCTTCTTTTTCCTGAACGGGGAAGGGGGTAGGGGGAGTGCCGGGCTGAGGTCTGTCCATGGCATTCCTGTCGGGTTATTCCTGCATCCCGAAGCTGCAGCTGATAACGGTGAGTTACACATTGGCAGCTCCGGCACTGACTCACCCGCACCTCTGAATCAGCACTGCATCCCTGCAACTTGTTTCCCTGGCGGAAGGGGGGCAGAGGAGCTGTTTTTGGAAACAATGCTCCTTTTTAAGCCCTTGCACACCTCGGGCGAAATCCTGGCCTCATTAGAGCGAATGCCCATCAACTTCCACATGGCTGGGGTTCATCCTGGCTGCTGGCACGACATCCAAACGCTGCGGGCGAACCCCGGCCTGTACGAGGGCAGTTCAGGGTCCCCGCCCGGCTCCCAGCCCCGCCGGGGGCAGCGCGGCCCCGCCGGGCCGGGCCGGGCCGGNCCAGCATCCCGATCCTGCCCGCTCCAGCATCCCCTGTCCTGCCCCTCCAGCATCCCGATCCTGCCCTCTCCGGCATCCCCTGTCCTGCCCGCTCCAGCATCCCGATCCTGCCCGCTCCAGCATCCCCTGTCCTGCCCCTCCAGCATCCCGATCCTGCCCTCTCCGGCATCCCCTGTCCTGCCCGCTCCAGCATCCCGATCCTGCCCGCTCCAGCATCCCCTGTCCTGCCCCTCCAGCATCCCGATCCTGCCCTCTCCGGCATCCCCTGTCCTGCCCGCTCCAGCATCCCGATCCTGCCCGCTCCCACATCTCCGATCCTGCCCGCTCCAGCATCCCGATCCTGCCCGCTCCCACATCCCCGATCCTGTCCACTCCAGCATCGCAGTGGTCTTCAGGCTGGCAGCCTGGACCAGCCTCATTTCCTGCCCTGCTCCTAGACATATGCCGGGCTCTCTTCACAGCCCAAGGCTTCATTTCCCCAGAAACATGCCAATGGCACAATGTGGGGGAAAGAAGAAAAAAAAATGCCATCGGTCACCCCAATGAAACAGAGCAGTCTCCAAAATCCCAGAGGGAATAAATAGCCCTCCTCTTTGGTGTGGTCTGAGCCCAGGGGCTCTTTGGGCTCTGCTCATATCAATGTATGTTGGGCACAGGGAGCAACTGATGCTTCCAAAGAAAGAACCCCGGCACATAGCTTTTTGTTACCTGGGAGTTCCTTGAAATTGTCCCCTTTTTATTACAGAATTGTCCTTGATCTGCAAGGAGTAACTCTGTGCATATTGACTCCCACTGTCTCCCTTTAGCCAGAAAAAAGACAATCCAGTGGCTATTGTTCAACCTGGAGATGTGCCAAGACTGGAGAGGGAGATAAGAAAATGCTTGTTTGCAGCTGTTGTTTGGACTCTGGGCACATCCTGGACAAAGTGTGGGTCTCAGGGAAAATAAAAGTCCCTTCCCACACTGGGTTTAGAAGCAGTGATGTACAGGCTTTTCACCATCACTCTGGAGCTGAACTCGGGTCCTGGTCTGGCCATAGCCACATGGTCCCTTTTAGCCCATGGCTCTGCAGGCAGAAGCCAGGTTACCTCCCTGGAATCAAATACAGTGGACCTATTTCCAGTCTTCTCACTGTCCGCAGCAGCAGGTGTGACCTAACCCAACCAGCCTGATGGCCACGTAGCTACCCTGAACTCATCGCTCCAGTTATGTTCAGAATCACCAAAGAAAATGTGGGCAGTACAAGCTGTGGGTTCACACACTACTGGATAAAGGAACATCCTTCAAAGCCCTCCAGAGTAATCAGCACATTGGAAATGCCTTCCAGCATAGACTGTGCCAAGGAAATAAAAACTGAGTATTTTTAAAGTGATACAGAAAGAACAGGAAAAAAAATTCCTGAGAAACCCAAAGATCTTTTAGCAGGAAAGTGACAGAAAGCTTCTTCCCATGTGTTATCTTCAGGTCTGAAAAATTAAACTTATATAAACTCAGTACTGCAGCTGTGTCCTGGAGGGACTAGCAGAGAAAGATTCTGAAGAAGAAACTTCATTTTTGAAGGATTCTAATCTATAACAAATGCCTTATTTCTGACACCTGATAGTGTGGAGAGTCATAGAAGTTAAATCCAACAAAAGGTGTAGGAAGTTTCTTTGCCTTGATAGGAACTCATCAGGGCTCAGGAATTTGGCATAGATAACACCTAAGTGTCAGACAGTTGGCATAGTTCTAACAGTGAAAAATCCACTTTTTTGCCTTACTGATGTGAACAGTCTCACTGCCTTGTGGAATGGGATTAAAAAATCTACAAAGAACAGCACTGAAGGTGAGAGTCTTTGGGAACATGTGCAGGTTGATACATGATACTAATCCTGAGATGATGGAGTCAGCAGAGCCATGAGGAGACAGGGAAGCCTCTACTGAACAGACTGAGCTGTAGAAGTGTGTGATACATCATGCCAATGAAACAGGTTTGAAAAAATATATATTAAAAAAAAAAAAAGTATTTCGTTCATCTGACCAATTCCTGCTTAACTGTCCATGCAGTCATTAGCTAACCATGCAAAAATACAGGTTAGAGTAAGGCCAACTGGGAGCTTTAAATAAAATGAACCAGGGCTGAATTAATTTAGATGATAGCATAGTACTCCATCAATGAGTGCCACACATGGAAAATACACCAGATTGCAGTGATAAGTGATGAGGATCCATGGAAGAAAGTTGGTCCTGCTCTTGGGAGACTGAAGGAAATGAATGAAGGATCTAACAGTGTATAACAAATCATTGCCTACCTCAAAAGTCAGGCCTTTAAAATAAGTTTCCTTTCTCACTAATTCACCAGCTAATCTCTTTTCAAATTGTAAGCTAATTTTGTGGTGAAACTAAACCAGCAAACATTGAGCTTCTACTGATTAGCATCAAACTCCAAAGCAGGTAAAACCCTAGAGGACAAGGATTCTTTTGTCTAAAAGACAAACAATTGAAGTAGGATGATGTCAACACTGGGAATCAGCAATTTCTAATTCTGTTATCCCTTGACATATGTTGTTTTTGGGGAAATCACCAAGATGGGCTGATGAAAATGCATGTGTGCATCTGCTGGACTGAAATGATGAGTTGCATGGGCACATCGGGGAGCTACAGAAAGATCAGCCAGTTAGACACCACAATATGCACGTGCATCCACAAACACAACTGTGGCAAAGGATATATTGTGCATTTGGATTTAAGCCAAAGCATACCCACAACTCTGAAAAAGATAATTTAAAAGTCAAGGATGGAATTTCCCTACTTCGTGTGTATTTCTGTGCTAGTGCAAAGAGTTCTCTGTGTGCTGAATATTTGCTTTTAGAAAATATGAAGCAAGCTAAAGCCAGATCTACCAGAAAGCCCCAGACCCCCCTGCAGTGCCAATAGGAAGCCTAACAGGCTGTTAGGTACTGACTCAATTCTTCCTGAGGTCTCAGTCTGCTTCCACCTGCCAGCTGTTCCAGCTGCTAAGAGTCTGACGTCCATACTGCCAAAAACAGGGAGAAAGTTGCAGGAACTGTAAATAACAGTCAGTTTCCTGCAATTCCAGCATGCATTTATCAAGTCATGCAAAAATTTACTGAATAAATAGCCAAGAAGGCTGTTGGCCAAGAAGGACCTGAACAAAGCAGCAATTTCAAAGTCAGGAGAAGCAAATAAACTGGGAAGGGACTGTCTTTTGTCTTGCAGTCATTACATCTAAATTTCTCCCTAAACAAAGTAATGCATGAGAATATGCTGTGTCAGCCAGTAAGTTGTACACATGTACCACCTACACCTCCAAATCAGTGCTCTCATCTGCCTGTACAACAGTGTTGTATAAACACAGCTTGCTAAGCCTTTTAGCATTTCTGCAGAGATCATTTCATCTGACACTTAAATACAACAAACTGTTGGACGCTACTCAGTCACAGTAGAGAACACTTCTGAGGAGGAAACAGTGATGGATGTCTTCTCCAACTGATAATGCACAATGGTTTAGGAAGATAAAATAGAACTACTGCAAGCTGGACTGCAAAATTCTGAAGTTTACAAAAGGAGTTTTGGAGGCCAGCTCTTCAATAGCCGCATACGTTCATGACCTTAGCTGTGTATTTCACCTAAAAAAACCCCACTGTGACGTCTCTGGAACAGTGCTTAAACAGGAGAGTGGGATATCACTTCACCAGTAATTCCTGGAGCTTAGAAAGCCTCCAACAGAAGACATTCCACTGTTCTGCAACTTTTCCCCACCTTATCCTCTTTGTAGCAACTTCCAGCTCTCACCCAAGTACTGCACATAGCCCAGGAGACAACCTGGTCACTGTGGGAAATGTGGGCATGAAGGAGTTGTGACAGCCCTTCACTGTTGTCTGAGACACACTAGGGGAATGACATATCCCCTGTCGCTAGTGAATGACTTTGTTGCCATGATTTNAGCCCTTCACTGTTGTCTGAGACAGACTAGGGGAATGACATAGAGAATGACTTTGTTGGGCTGATTTAATCTTTTGTTGTTGTCGTTGTTAAGCTCTTTCAAAGGCAAGTGAGAAACACTCAAGATCATAGGTCAAGCAGAGCACACATATATCTCGGAGGAGAGATGGGCACATAATATTTACACAACAAGTGTGGTACCCTAGGGTGAAAATCTCGTGGCCATTTTCCAATCAAGAATCATAAAAAGTATCTGTGAACCTTGGGGCCACCTCCCTTGTAGGTTTGTGGAAACACCAGGTGTCTGCAGAGGCATTTGCTCTGCAGCTTATGGGCCTAGCAATGCTTATTTGCTGTCCAGAAAAATCCAACTTCAGAGACCACAGACACATTCCCCTGTTTTTGCAGTCTGCCCACACTGTGGCTGGTGAAATCAGTGACGTACCATTTCCACGCACAGCGAGCAGTAGCTGCGTTGTTCTGATTTGACAGAAACAGGCCTGAGGGGCTTCTCTTTGGAGCACTTGTCACAGGGGCCAAATACTATGGCTAAAAAGGTCTGGTCCATCTTGGTGGATCACGAGAGCTGAAAGAGAAGAAGATGGAAAGCGTGCATTTCAGTCCAGCACAAAGCTTCCACCACTGCTGTGCCAGCCAAGGCAGCCTAGGCTGTATATAGACATCTGTAGGCTGGATAATCTCTCTCTGTGACTAATCTCTCGAGCTGGATGAACTGTCACTATATACAAGACAGTCACGTGCTCTGTAGAGTCTTTTTTTCATGAAGAAAAACATAAAGGAACACATATATTTAAACACACAATTATAATATGTGCTGTGCATATGGGTTCACTACTTGTGGGAAAATACTTTTAATTTGTACTTAGCCACTGCCATCAGACAATTACCAGAAAGCCACAGCAACAGCTGGACTTCTGAGAAACCTGCACTGATCAATAAATTTCATTTTTCCACTGCATTATAAAACAGTCATTATTATGCATTATTTTTAAAACTGAAAAGATGACCTAGGATTTGGTCAGCAGCAGCTACAAAATATTATGACCATTGTGCTGTTGAGCAGAAATTGATGCTTCAAGCACACTGACAGCTGGGTCATTACAAATGCACTTTTGTTCTCAAGCCAGACATCTCTAAGATCAAAGCACTATCACCAACAGAGTATTAAAAACTACTTGAGAGTCAGACAAAGAAATGAGAATAATATTGCAGTGTAATTTTTCTCTGTACATTTTTCATAGGGAAATCAGGACATTTCACCTCTTCTAAAAATGGAAATTTTTAACATTATTTAGATCTGTGCATAAAAAATGAATTTGTGGTAAACAATCAGAAGTAGTTATTGCAAGAGATATTTAAATAGAACAAAAGATATTCAATGACCTATGACATTTTAGAATTTGTCTGGTTGGATATTATACAAAAATCAAACCAGACTTTACTCTGTGTATCTGTCTCCATTCTGCTGTTAATTCTAACATATTTCAGTGGACTATTTGAAAAGTAAGATAAACTCAGAAATCCTGCCCACCTTAAGGCAATAAAAGCTTTGCTGATGTTTCCAGGGGATGCATGACTTCATCCCAAAATGTGGGAAGAAATCTGTCCTGGAAGGAACTGCAGTGTAATAATTTAAAATTTGCATGGAAATTTCAGTCAGCAGTCAAGGAGGTTTATATTGCACTTGACGAAAAGCAGCAAATATGGCCTGAAACTTTTAATGTAGTTTTTTGCAAATGTGAACCCAGGACCACAAGCTGCCACCCTTTCCAGGGAGCCTCTCTGTGCAGGTATTGCTCAGTGCTGTAAAATGACTGCAGTGCCTGGGCTCAGCTCTCCTAGATCCTTAAACTGGACACTCACAACTGAATAATTTGTTACTCCAAGGTTCTCAGAATTAGCGGTTCCCTGAGGAACCACTGATCTTATTTGAACAAAATGTCATCAGTAGCTCCAGACACTTTTGACAAGGATCTATTAGGCTTGGAATAAATACTCTGGGTAGAATTAATCTTTGATAAAATATGAGAATTCGCTGGAGTAATGTACAGGAGGAATCATACCTGCTATCAGTATTTTACTTCAGATTAGATTTTGACACATTACAAAATTCTGCTACAAGAGAAGCCATCAAATGTTCTGAATAATTAAAAAGCAGTATTACTCCTGAGATAGTATATAAATCCATCGCTATGACAATTTTACAAAGATATTTAAAACAAAAAGGTCTAAAATCATTACAACTCCCAGCACTATAGCCTGAAATGTTAACCTTACTAGGTTTTTAAAGTTACACTAGAAATTTAAAAATGGTGAATCATTAAGAAATGTGTTATTATAGAGAAATTCTGTACAACAAATCTTATTGTAAAATATAAAAAAAAAAAAAATTACCCACCTTTTCAGAGAGCAAGAACCTGGAGATTCTCAAGATGACTTAAGTAAGCCCTGTGCAGCTGCTAATGTAAAAAGACAACCTTCCTATTAATTCTACTTAAAGGTATTTAAAGCTCAGCCTCTCCAGTTGCATCACCTCAGATCAGTTACAGGGGATTACTGATGATAACGACTTTATTTTAACTACCCTCTTTTAGAACATGGAATAAAGAACAGAAACCATTAGGCAAGCCAGACCTTACCTGCCTATTCCATACAGCAGGTTTTTTGATGGTTTGTTTATAAACAAATATTTGCATGTTAACAAATATTAAAGTTGAAATTTACTGGGGAGGTGACTGACAACTGATTTTTCCAACTATCAACTTGGTGTTCTGACAAACAGCACTGCCAATATTATCTCATATTCTTAAAAAAATTTACAAGTCTAACAAATTGATTAGTGTCCATGCTGGTTCTTCCTTGGTTATACTTTTACAATTCTCCAGTTCTAAGACAATAAATTTAAGGTCAATAGGATTAAAGATTGCTGCTTTTCTTGCAGTCTTTGAAAAAATTTTTGTGAAATTTATGAAAACATGTCTGAAAAATTTAAGAAATGCTGAAGGTCACATCTACTATTAAGACTCTATGGATGGCACTGAATTCATGCCATTAGATTTCGCATTTGGTAGTCAAGGGGATCTGAGGTAAAATGAGGGAAAAAAGACAGGACCAAGTCTCAGCCCAGCAGAGACATGGGCAAAAGTAACCAGTCCTAATAATTTTTTATTAGAATATTATGGGAGCAGAGGACTGAAAGGGACCACCTGTGCTGCTGAGCTCTATTCCCAGAAATTGCAGGAGTCACATGTCTAAACACATCCAAAAATGCCAAAAGCATCTTACACAGCTCTTCATAAGCCATTTCTGTGCTTTCCCACTGCAGTAAGGACGACCATTCAACTTTCCCATTTGAATGAAATATCTTTCTCCTTTAGCATCATTCTGGGAAAGTTAACCTCAGTAATGCCTCTTTCATGTATCTGCCTTCACTAAAACTGCTCCTTATAATCAGAAGAATAGAGAACAAAAAGAATTTTGCACTTAAATTCTGGATGAAGGCATTAATATCAGCAAAAGCAAGATAAGTTTCTGAGAGCATACGGTAAGCAGGATAATTTTAAACTTTGTTTTAAAAATATACCGTGTTGTTTACGTACACAGCATTAATAGCAGACTCCACACAAAGCTCTCAAACTAATGAAACATCAAATTGTCAGAACAGTTTTCCTTGATCAAAAGTTTTTGTCATAACAGCACACGCACCTTGACACTTCTCTGGGATGTGGATGCAAGGGTGGGCTGTGATTTTCCTCTTGTCAGCCCAGGTAAGACACACAGCTCCAGTAAAAAAAGGCTGTGCACAACTTGCAGCAACAAAAATTGCTTCAATTTAACTATTTCCAGAAATTCAGGAGGAGCCAAGGACAGTACACAATGCTGACAGGAAGATACACAGTGTTACAGCAAAGCAACTAAATTAAATAAATGTTTATGACCCAATACAAGACTGGCAGCACCCACAAATGTTCACGTAGTTCCAAGTAACTTCTTTTGAATGATCCCATACTGAAAAGATAACCATTGCATCACACAAAGAACTACAGATCGATTTAAAACTGCTTTATTTAATATGTTAAAATGCTAGTCTACCTACATGTGATCTTTTGTACAGCTTTTATTGTTATTGAACAAAACACAAAATGTTTCCTTCATACATTTTGACTATATCTCTGTGGATATCATGAGGAATATGACACTGTACATGGTAAGCACCAAGAACACTAAATAGCAAGAATGATTCCCTCTTTATACTTACAGATTGTGAAATTAAACAAGTACTAACACTGTAGTAATAATAATAAAAATCAAAGAAATTGTTCCTTAGATTAACTCAATTCTTTATAACCCTTTAACTATTCCAGAGCTTTAGTACTTGATTTTAATAACTATGGCTAACAGAGTAGCTAGAAACTCAGTATTAGTTACCTATTTCAGGACAGTCACCCTTGTGATGAGGTGAATGCTATTTCTCCTGTTGTTCTGACACTAAATAAAGTTACTGTTTTACTCTCTGACCACAGGGAGAAGGCTGAACAAAGCAGAAAGGAGACCATTTCCGTATTTAAGGATCCTGCAACTGAAATTACGAAGTAAAGGTGAAATGTAAGGAATTAAGTTTGGTTTATCATTAACAACAGACCACAGTTGCTGCATCTGCTCCCATTCAGTCTCTGGACTGGAGGAGGGAAACGAGCAAAATGAGAAAGACAGAAAGGTGATGTGTGCATACTCATTGTAAATTCTGAAATACATTGCACCGTGGATGGAACCAAACCAGGAGATGACTCCTGTCTTTCAGAAAATGAAGCTTGTAATTCAAACCTGGATTATAGCCTGAATTTTATATCTAACTTTTCTATCACAATAACTTAATTAAGTTTGATATTAAATCCAACCTTGTCACTGTAGAGAACAAAACTGAAACCTGTGTCCAAGAAGAGCACCTCAGTCTTTGCTCTGGCCAAAGAGGTGTGCAGAGTGCCTGAGTGGGAATGCAAGCACTCAGCCAGGACAGCCTGCCTACAGATAGACATTGGGGGTTTGTAACAGCCATTCTCTTGGATTGATCTCAGTTCCCCTGTTCACAGAAAGGTGAAAGCCAGCCTCAAACAGATCCACTATATCAAGGCAAAGAATAGAATTGCCCTGGGAAGGAAAAAAACCCTCTCGTTACAGGAAGTGAAGGCAAGGAAAATTGTAAAGTAGTAACATCTATCACATGCCAGTCTTCCCCTCTGACTGCTGCTGACAGGGGAGCAATGCAAACTTGTCAGATAAATGCTTTTCTTGTCAGGCTTGGACTAAAAACTTTATGGTAAGCTTTGTGTCCAGGTGATGATATAAAGTCATTCTTGTAGGACTGAAATGAAGGAAAAAGAGTAAGAAAAGGGAGAAGGAAGTAACAATTCAAAATTACTCCTACTGTTCAAGTCTTGACCAAGGAACAAAATTTTAAGAGCTTAATTCACTGCACACTGCCATACTATCCACCAGCTGGTGAAATGAACCATGGAAGTCTGCTATCTTTATAGAGTCTCTGAGGAAATACCAAATTACTGGTTTTATTAAACCCTCGTGAGAAAGCCAAGTTTGAAGCTGCTGGGGACTTGTATCAGTTCCAAAGCATGTGGAGAGGGAGTGAAAGGAAACGTCACTTGAAAGAGATGCTTGGTATCAAGCATCAGCTGTGGGATGTCCTCACGGTTGTTTAGCACAGCCTGAAATCAGAACAGAAAGAGTGTGAAAACAATGAATTAAGAATCAAAGCAAAGCCAGTACATTGCTTTCTTCCCATTGCAAATCTTGCTTTTCCATGATGTTAAGCAGATTTGTTTGCATCACTTTCAAGTGTCTAGAAGATGAGCAACTTAGTAATAATGCGCTGTAAAGGTCAAGTACAACTATAAAGCATCAAAACTCATGTGTATGAAGTATCCTGTGAGCTGAATATTAGAAATAGCAGTTGCAGCTCTTACCTGGACTTTCCGAACAAATGATGGAGTCACTCTTTTCTCAAAGTCATCTATTGGAGTGTATGAATTCAGGATCTTAACTATCTGCTCAAATTACAAAAGACTATTTTAGTGTGTCATAAAAAGGGAGAAGACAAAAAGAAGAAAACATTATTATGACATTCTTACTGATATTTAATTAAAGTTTCAGTAAAATGTTTTACAGTAAAGAGAGAATTTTGACTTGTCACCTACTGAGTTGTTACATATATGATGATTGCTATGATTCATTTCCGGAGGTGTCAGCAGGATCAAGGAGATGTAGAAAAAGCTGAATTGATTAAGGGAAACAATAAAAAACCCCTTGTGACATAGTAAAAAAAATACATTGTGGAGCAAAACTGTGGGATACAATAAACCAGGGAAGCATTCACCATAGAAGCAGTTAAAATGCTCAAAACAATCAGGAATAATGAGTTAAAATTCCAATTTAACAAGTGATGATGTGGAATGCTGAGGAATGTTACTTTTATGAAATGGAAGTCCAATGGCTTTTTGCAACAAATTATTTTAGATAGCTAGGATTCTGCAATCAGTGCTGCCAGAAGAAAACAGATGGCTCATTACCTGCACAGTAGAAAGAGATGTGCAGTGTTCACATATTTCCTTGGCATCATCATCTGTGATCTTCTTAACCTGAAGGAGCCAGGCTGCTTGAGACAGGGGCTCCAAAGTTTCTTTGGCATTACTGCTTTGAAGATTCTTGTCTTTAAGCCATTCTTCCAAGTAGCTGATATTACATCTGGGTTAAACCATGACCAAAGAACAGAAATGTCAGGTTCCCCTTGACAAGCAAGTTACTTTGAAGACTGCTAAAGAAGAAATACTCTTCTAATGTTGTGTTCAAATTAATACATTTTAAGTTAAAAACAATACCTGCAGGTCATAAAAGTCAAACAATTAATAGCTTATTGAAATATAAATTAAATCCTTTGGATATTTCAAATTTTGTCTTCATTTACTATTTCTTAAAGCTTGGCTAATAGAATGTGAGTTATTAGTTTAGCTGTTGTTTCCAGAAAATTACTAATACATACTGGCATTATCTACTGCACTGTACAACATTAAAACATTTATTTACAACTGAGCATGTACAGGAAATGAGAACAATCTTTGCTGTTACAAAGCAGGGCCAGGCTTATAACTGATAACCAGGTTTCCTCTAATAATGTTCCCAGATGGGCCAAGATTTTACTGATTTTCCTTCACCTGAGTCTGCAGACTGACTCACGGAAAACAAATGCACTGTTTCTTCTGCAAAACATTAGTTAGCAGCATGTCTCCTTGATGCTTGCAACAAGAGAGATGATGCGCAATCTACACCCTCCAAGGCTCTGTCTCAGTGCCTGTCTTGTCACAGAGCATGAAACATGCAAGTCAGCTTCTGTATCCCTGCCAGCCCTGGGACATTGCACCTGTTCACTACAGTAAGAAAGAATTAAAAATACTGATGGTCACATCATGGATGAGCTAGCATGGAAAGAATCTTAACTATGTCTGACTTTAAGCTTCAGACTGTAATTTTCTCTGCCTTTTCCTCCATTAGTGTTCCCATGGAAAGAAAAATTTATACATGTCATGTTGAGAAAGTTCAGCCCAAAACACGAGGATTTGCTTTTCCAAAAGAAATAAAAACAATTGGCTACTTCCAGCAGAACAGTCACAGAATATCCAGTGACTTAGAGGAAAAGGACATTACATACTAGTGTTAAAAATTCATTCTCAAGCTTGTTGAAGCTTTACTGGCTTTACCTTATCTGCATTCCTTTTCTACATGAACACATGTCCTTGCGGAGGAAGAGACTGTTGAGGGTGACAGCTCCAATCAGAAAGAAAAGCTGCTTCACTGCCTGCTTTAGGAGCTCAGAGTCCAAGCCATTCTGACACATAGTGCTATAAAAATAGCTGAGCTGCTGCAAGATAGAGGTCATGGTGTAGGTATCCGTGTCATCTATACTAGAAGAACGTTTACGGAACCCCGTAGGTTTCAAGCCAGAAATTCCTTGAAGACTTTCATATTCCAGCATGCCTGGTACTGAAATACAACAGACAATAATTGATAAAATCAAAATTCCCAGGGCTCCTTTCAGTTACATTAAATATTGAACAAAACCTACTTTCAGGATATTTTAGAAGTTAATTGATACGAGAAAAATAAGATCCTGACAAAGGCTTCAAGAGCATGCAATTTTTAAATAGCCTTTTATTTTTGTATGATGTTTTTCAGATTCACAGTATTATCTTACACTAGGAAGTTTTGAGGAAAAAGTCTGGGAATATACAATTCAGTGAAATTTTATGTGTAGAAACACACATGCAGGAACGCCTATCTATAAATATCAGGAGAAAGGAGTCCCACCCTCTGCCTCCCTGTATAAGCTTTCTTCATATGCTTCTCAGGCTACATTGAGGTCCTCTTGGATTGCTGCTGTCTTACCAATCATGTGCTGAATGTTGTTCTCCATTACAATTATGAATTGGTGATATATTCGAATGGCCAGATCACTGAGAATTTGTCTGTATTCTGAGAGGTCGAAATGCTTCAAACAGTTCTTATTCTGACGTGGAGTGTTATACTTCATGAATTCCTACAAATGAGTTGTAAATATAATTAGAAATCACATAATGCGGTAATTATAAATTGTTACTGCAATGTGTTGGAGTTACTCCACAATCTCAGAATGAGTTAAAGCTACAGCTAATTTCAATGAATGCTTCCTGTACTTAATTTTCCAGTTTATGCTGACGTTTGCTCTGCTCCTAAACCAAAGGAAAGACACGCATAGATGTCAATGAACTTTGGAGCAACTCCTAGATCTCTTAAACAGAAAGCAAACTCTCCCTGTTCTCCTCTCGTCCCCCCACCCCAAAAAAAAAACCACCCCCAAAAAACCATGAAATAAAAAGCCAAAAATGTAGTGTTGTTTCAACTATGATAGCAAACAAACAAACAAACAATCTATATTGTATTGTTGCAAAGGAATATTATTTTTGGACTTTTCATTAGTGAAGTTCTGACTTCAGAAGTCCAGTCTAAATCCTAACCTGTGTGAGGTGTTTAATGTTCATTAGAATGTAGATTAAAAGTAAATTCTGGATTCAGAGCTTTCCCTACTGCTGCAACCCCAATTACAGAGTGTTAGTAACAAAGTTTAGTGGCTTTGGTTAACCCTAGTGTGGCCATGAGAGGGAATGCCTCTAACCCCAGTTCAGGACACCCAAGTCCATAAAACCTCATTAAAAATACAGTGAGAGTTTCCAACTGAAAAGAATTAAAGTCAACTTGAATCTTAGGATGAGATTTAGCTTAAACAAGCAAGTGAAATAAGGGAAAAACCTGGACAGTTTATTGTTTTGCTTCTTTCCAGAGGTTTTCTTCTATTTTAGTAGCAGTAAGTGTTTGAATGGCCCTAATTATAAAAAAATAAAGCTGTTTTATATATATACATGGTCAGATATGTGAAGTCCAGCTCATATTAAACTCACATGGAAAGATCCAAATTAAGTAGCAGTTTCCATGTCATGGCTTTAACCTACTTTAGCACTTTGATGTTTCCTTCATTTCTCTTGATCCATTAATTCTATGCTGTCTTATTATAAGACACATAACACCACTACAGAGCAATGTGAATATATAAATTCCTGTAAGGAACACTGGTGAGCTGATGAATAGTTATTAATTAATCCTACTTTAAATTCCAATTAAAATCTGTCAAAAGTAATGAAATTATATTGTAAAATCAATCCTACCTCTTCCCCACTGTACTGCTTCAAACAGTTAAGAAAATAATATGTATTGGAAAGCCAAAAGGACAACATCTCAAAGTCTTCTGAATGTTCCTGGAAATGGTAAGTAAAACAGTCTTACTATGGTATTGCCTCATGAAGTTAATTCAATAATTAAACCTAAGACCATTACAGCACTGGTAGAACAGAGCCTATCTATAGCCGAAGGGGCACAGAACATCTGTAAGGTGCTGAACAAATCCTGCTCTGTTCTCAGGCTAACACATAGCAAAGATCCCCCTTTTGTTTGGTAAATACTGCTCAAGTGTTCTTACATGAGAGACAGGCTAAATAATAAGCCTGAACAAACAGTTTTACAATTCCTATGGATGTGCAGTGTGCTGGAGGGCTTCCTGCAACGAAGTGTGAACAACACCTGCATTCACAAACTGAACTACATATAAACACAGTTCTAACTATCTCTTATTTGTATTAGCTGAGTAAACACATGCTTCTCTAACGGATAAACTGTGCTATAAGTTTGTTTGTGTACAAACTTATAGGCATTCTCTGTACAACATGTTCAACTGCAAAAACCACAGCTCATTCCTGCCTGTGCTTCCTCCCTGTGACTGGTGTTTCATTCCATTACAAATCCATAATAAAGCATTCACAGACCTGAATTTGTTACATATACAGCATAGGAGTTTTTGTTTATAATTTAATTTTGTACACTGGCTGGCAGTTTGATTTTAATCGTTTGGGTTCTAGTGCTGCAGTACAGATGACATGCTGAATTACTCCAGCAGCCAAGAAATGCAAAAACCTCTTCAGTCCACTACCAGCTTGCTGCCAGACATACCAGCCTTCATTTCTGTCCCTCTGACTTCTACCAGTGTTGAAAGCACAGGTGCACTTCACCTAATTACCTACTCATTGTAAAATGTAAAATACTTTAAATGAGTTTGCCAGCAACATCTTTAGATAAAAATAATTTATGTTAATGCATTCTGTGGATTCCATGTTCAGCACAGCAGAACCTTACCTGGAGACTTTACAGGGATGCTACTACAAACCTCAAAAAGAGTGTCACTAATGATTATCATTCCCTTCTAGGAATATCAGCAAATGGAAGCACTGGCATTCTCCAGGTAACATGCATACATCTTGTAAAACTTGTGTTAAAAATCAAAAAGTACAGTACACTAAAATCAAACGTGGCTCCTACCTTAACAACCTGTTTGATGCCATCAATGGTTGCATTCATGAAAGACTTCAGCATGTCAGCATCGTTCAGGTAATCTGCATACCTCACACACATGAACAGGATGTGAGCTGGAAGGCCAGGTATCATATTAACTACAACTCCACGTGGCTTTAAATCTGCATGGAGGAGAGTCATCTGGTTTATTATGTAAAAATCCAGTTTTCAATGTATCATTCCGAAAAAGACAAGCACCATGCTGTTCCTTTCTGCAGTGACCAGTCACTTGATGACTGACTTACTAGTGAAACACTTGTTTCTGAAAACTTCTCTGACAGTATTGCTCACATATGAGTATTCATTATATTATCCTGAGGGGTAGGAGGGTATTGTAGTGAATTCTAAGGTCCAGCATGGGCTATGGCAGGTGGGACAACTTCAAAAAGCAAATTGCATTTAACTACCCACTGGATGCCCCACCAAATTCCAGCATTGTTTAAGGCCACAACTTTGTTCACAAAAATATAAACATTCACAAGTGAGAAGGAGGTGAGAAGAAAAGATAGGTGTTGTTAATTTAATAATGGTACAAAAGTACATGGAAAAATTGTCAAATTCACTATTAATTGTAAGCTAATGAGAAAAGCCTGTTTGGCAGCAAGACTGATACTATAAAGTAGATCAGATAAAGGACAAAATCGACTTATAAGAAAAACATGAAGTACAGCTCCTTTCAGTGAAGGGAAGATATGGGAAGGACAGACAGGAGAGTAACCATCAGACATGGATATAAGCACTGTGACTTACAGACTTAGTAGACGACCAGGAAGAAAGTAAATTCAAGTCCCTGGTGCGTTCTTGAGATTTATAGCTTTAGAGGTGGATAAATAGTAAGAAAGATAATAGAGTCAGCATTATGTGGAGTCAGAGAAATTATTTTTATACAGATAAAGCATTTCTGTACTTGAAATGTCTGGCAGTGGAAAGAGAGCAATACAGAGCCTTCAGACTGTACTGGTGGTAAGAGAATGGGGAAAAGGTAACTTTGAATGTAAGTGAAATATGGTGCCTTGTAGTTTCTGTTACAGTGTTCTGAATATTGTTGATGACTTATAAAATTCCAAGTTTTTCTAAAATACCGAGGATCAGATTTTGAATGAT
Source organism: Donacobius atricapilla (assembly GCA_013397315.1). Taxonomy (NCBI): domain Eukaryota; kingdom Metazoa; phylum Chordata; class Aves; order Passeriformes; family Mimidae; genus Donacobius; species Donacobius atricapilla. Next base: position 209,182 of record WBMY01002341.1, on the reverse strand, counting down.
CCTGTCTTCGTCCTCTCTTTTGTACTCCATCATTCCAATGTACTCTTTGGGCACAGTGGGCACATGGGCTTCAGCTGTCAAACACAAAAGCACCTCCAGATTAATGGGTAAGCTAATGGTCATGTTAGAACAAACTTTTGGAGAAAAGCAGTTTTCTTTGTAATTAAGAGAGTACAGGCCCTGTCCACAGTAATGTTCTTATCTTATGGCTCCAAGCATTATGAGTTAAGTAACATTTATATTATTCATGAATAGCTTCACTGGGGTCAGTGGGATTACTTGCGGTAATAAGAAAAATAAACAGCAGGGTTACACCTCTACATTAGACAGCTTTGCAATGTTTCTGAGAGTATCCTGTGGTGAAGAACTACTTTGTCTGTAAGAGCTTTGTACAGACTGACGTCACATCAGGAATCATCTGCCCCTTGAAGGCTCTCCAGAGGAGTTCCTTGTCAGATGCAAAGCTAACACTGCTGGCTCAGAGAGAGTTTGTGTGAGGGTGTGCATTAACTGCTGTTGGCAGCACCTTATCCCTCTGCCTCCATCTTTATCATAAAGATCAGGTTCCCTATGTGCCTATGATTTAGCAGGGGGAGAAAACCAAACAAATGAGGAAAAGACTTTTATGTAATTTGTGTTGATGATTCCCCTGGAACATTTTTCTGAGATATTAGATTTCTAACTCCACCCCAAACTCTACCTTTTTCATTTTTTTTTTCTTCCAACAGACACTCAGCATTCAAAGCTATTAAACCAAATAAATCACATAATAATATCTTACCTTTTTCAATAGTCTTGGTCAGAGTTTTGATCTGGTCTTCTAATTTTTTAATTATTCTGTCTTTCATGTCTAGCTTTTCTTCAAGATCCTGTAATAATCAAAGTTAGTGAGCTCAGAGTAAACGCAATCAAAGAAATTTTCTACTGCTCCATGTTTTTGTCACAATGAAAGTGCACTATGATGTGCTTTTACTTATATTTGCTGGAAGAAACACCTTCATATTTTTTTTCTCCTTCAATTAGTTGAAGAAACGTCTTATCCATACCCCAAAATCATCATTATGTTCTTCTTATCCTCTATTTCAGGTACAGTTTCTTATTGACAATTTCATTTCCTCACCATGTTTTCCACAGCAAGTCGAGTTGTCACTTGCTTTATCTTGCTTTGTACTTCATCCTGGTCTTCATCTTGCATCGAACCATTGCTCAGCCCCTCAATTCCTTGGATTGTGTCCTTCAGATTCTCTTTTTCTTTTATGTCTACTTCATTCTGGGCCTCAGTAATTCTAAAAATAGATAAGTCTTGTCTCTTAATCTTTTGTGAAAGCACAGTCAGATCATACTTGTCAATTAGTTATTAACTGTATAAAACACTCTAAGGCAAATCTTAAGTGGAATGTAATACTTCTAAGAGTTTAAGTGACTCTGTTACCACAGCTTAGAGTGACTACATTTTTTATATTAAAAAAAAAATTAAAAATTACCGTCTTTGTGTCCTATCCCGTTCTAGCTCATAATGCAGACGATTTGACATCTCTTCCATTTTTTTAATAATAAATGGTATCAAAACCCAAAACAAAAGAGAAACAACAAAATCAAAGGTATTTACTGCTCAGTACTAGTATTCAGTAAATCTTTCTTACACTCATAATTTTTATTTCATCTAATGAAATTGAATGACCTGCCAGATAATGCATCAGAGAAATATGCGACTGCTCCATACCACACAGAAAATTCTATGGGATGAAGAATTTTGATACTACTAACTCCTTGCAGTTGGCTGTAAAACTACTCATAAATTTTAAATCAATTGCCTAGGAAGACACTGCAGTTAGAGACATTCCAAATCCTCAGCAGAGTATGCCTTCCTAAACTGAGAGATTTCCCTGTCTCCCACTCTGAGTTTTGCAGCATCTTCTTAAGTTCACTTGAAAGAGTATGCCTTAACTTCCAAATGACCTTTCCTTTTTATGTCAGTTTCCAGAGGACATATTCCATTCCACATATTCTTAGCAGAGTCCTATGGAATATATTTGGAGACTTCCAAACCCTAGAACTGAATGACCTCAGAAAGGTAAAAAAAGCATATATTTGCATGTATCTTATTCTTTAAGAAGAGGTATAAGCTATACAACATATTTTTTCATTGCATTTCTTACATTTTACTAGCAAGAAAGTAAGTAATAAGGCAATGAAGTCATCATGGAATATTAATTCAGATTTTAAAAGTTCATTTCCAGGGAATTCATCAAGTTCATCTCAAACAGCTGGAAGACTGGGGACCATCGTGGGACTATTACCTTTCAACTTCACGGTCTGCTCTTGAAGACGATTTTCAAGATCTAATTTTTGATTTTCAAGTTCAGCAACTTGCTGCTTAAGATCTGGGATTACCTTTTGGAGAAAAAGGAGGTTTGTGTATTTCAGCACCTTCCTTCTTTCCAAGTCCCTGCAGTAGTTCCTAAGTCCCACCACAACCCTCAGCTGCCAATAGTCCAAACCAGAGAGAGGCTCTGGGGGGTACTGCTGCCTGCTTGACTGACTTGTTTAATTTTTCTGGAGACACCTGCTGCTGGCCACTCTTAAAAACTAAATACTGAGCTAATCAAATTGTTGGAATGTCCTACTACTACCATTGCTCTGTTCCAGTTTAAAGGAAATTACACTATGGCTTTAATTTCTCCAGTTCAATTAACAGTGAAAAACAAACCCTCAACATTCCATAAAACAATTAAAAAAAATAGTATCATAAATAACTTTCCCTTTCATTTTCAATTTATGTAGCTGTGTTTTGGAAACATTTCTTCGATTATTTTTCAGAAAAATGATATGTCATATGCTATCTCCTGGAACAACATTCAGCTCCTTGTGTCAGACAGTTTTGCACAGCTCAGTTGTCAGGCTCTCAAGCCATGCCCATAGCTGGTTTTGGAATGTGTAGCTGCCCTCTGCTGGGGAGTGCCTCAGAAGTCTGAGGAGGCTTCTGAGAAAAATCTCAGATCAGGTTTATGCAAATAAAAAGGCAAAAAGTCTCTGTGAGGCTGCCCCAGCAAGCTGGACAATAAATTTGGACTCAGACAATAAATTTGGCTGTCTCCTAACACACTGTCCCAAAGGCAGGGAAAGAGCCTTATGGATGTGCCATCTTACATGGCCCCATTTGTTTGAGCTTTGAGATTTCAAAGACATAACCACAATATTTTGAGTGCCACAAACACATCTGGGTTGTACTTCTACACCTGGACCTTACCAGATTTTCTGAAGTTAGCCTGCTAACTTCGAGTCGAATGCCATCATTTATGTCATTTTCCTCTCGGAACAATTTCTGTAGATGATTAATATCTTGACTAAGATGTTCAACTTTAAAGTTCAAACCTTCAATCTCCTTCTCATATATTTCTTTCTGAGACTGGAAATGACTTTCCAATACTCTGTTAAAACAAAAGGGAGAAAGAACATGGCAGATGTAGAATGACCTTGATTAAATGGGTCAAATTTAATACAAAGTGAAAACAAAGGACTGTGATTAACACAGAGATATTCCATTACATCACCTGTGCATTAAAGGAGTTAAAAGTTATACATGATATCACAGAGGAAACACATTTCCCTGACTGACACATGCACATTTATCTCACTGGCTTGGTAGAATCAGTTTATTCAACTGATTTTAATCTGCTCAGCTCATCATATAATGTAGTGTTCATTTCCTTAACAGAAGTTCAGTATTGCACTGAATCTGTTAACAGTAAAATCTGTCACCTACTGATTTTTACATTTATCTTCTAGGCCACAGCTTGGAGTGATGGAAACACTGAAGAACTGAACTAACCTTGTGGCTTTTTTCAAGCCCTCATAAGCAAACCACAGTTCTCCATCCTCATTTAAGTGTTCCAGATCCTCTGTAGAGAGTCTAGAATGCAAGGCAGAACCATTAGTGTGCAGATGACCGTAATGTGTTTTTGAAGCTTTTTTGAAGATGCCTCAGAACAAAATTACCTGCTTCTTACATCTTCAAAATCATAACTTTCAAGAAGCTGCTTTGTAACTTCTGACATCTTTTCTGGAAAAAAACCCAAAAGTTTGTAAAATTCATTATTTTCTCTGCATGTTTCATTATAAAGATCAGAGCATCCTCTTCCTAAATCTACAAGGTTCTTTCCCAGTTCTCAGTAAATATATCTGATTTACCACAGGAGTACCATGAGGGACTCAGTTCTACTTTGGGACAAGTAGGAGAATTGGGTTGATGCACTAACAATACTATTTTTTTTCTAAACTCTCAATGCAAAGTTACATCTTTCTGGACTGAATCTGGGCAACTCCTAGAGCTGTATAAATGATTCATCATCTTGTGCTAGGTTACAAGATCAAATGCTGCAAATACAGGTTTGCTCTGTGACATTATAATCATTAAACAAAGTTCACAATAGTAGAGCTTCTTAAGTACATTTTTCCAAAGAGAATGCAACTCAGCAAGTTATTTAAGCATATTTGACATTGGACCTAGGACAAAGGACAGGATGAATGAAGACTAGAAAATGTATTCCTTACACATTTTTGGGTCACTTGTTAAACTCTAAGTGAAGTTTAAATTCTAGGTGAAGCTTAAATCATTAGTATTTATTTCTAACCACAAAGGAGAAATGCCTGAATTCAGAGTTTTCTCAAAGGGGTACCCCAGATCTCAGCATTCAGTGACCACTTTGTAAAACTGTATATATATGTGTGAATAGAATTAAACCACCATGGGATGGGAAAGAGAACTGGAATTTTGCCATAGCTGACATCCAAGAGATCAGTTTAAACTGGCCTAGCTCACACTGCAGTTAGGAATTCTCTGCACTATCTGGTGTTAGCTTACCCCTCAATTCTCGCTTCTGTGAGTGGGCCTGCTTTTCAACATCCATTTTTTGTGTCTGAAGCAGTTCAATCTCCTTTTGCAACTCGGGTATTTTCTGAATCAAACAGAAATATACTGAGACAAGGAGTGGATGACAAGGGCTGAGTATCAGTTAAATCATAATTATAGTTAAGAACAAGTTAATATGGTGAAAAGCTTAAAATGTGTTGTGTTTAAAGCATCTGGTTCCCAGGCATCAGAGCAGAACAGAAATGTGAGGTACTGAAAAATATACGTTTGTGCCATGGAATTGACTCAGAGAACAAAAATGTGACTTTACAGTAATTTAAGGTTCAATTTATAAACTACATATATGAAAAATCCCCTTAGAAACTAATGTTTTCTCAGGAAAAAGGAAGGAAAAAAGATCTATATATTTAAATAAATATTCAAGCACAATTACCCTTGAAAACGTGTACTTATTTCCGCGAGCAGTAACGTGCATTGTCTACTACATAAAAACAATGCAATATAGTGATGTATTCAATACAGCTTATTAACTACAGCTTCTTCTAAAAATGCACTGGAAATAAAGAAATTAGTAAAGATACTCTATAAACAAAACATGCACATTCTCCACTTGCTTTATCTAGCAAAGACTCCAAAATTAAACACATCATGCTTGTGCTTGTTCACCTGTGCTTGTTTTGTAAGCTGTCCTACTTCCATTTTCAAGCCATCCTGAATGATAATTTCTTGCTGAATTTGTTGCTGTAGCTGAGTTTTTTCTTCTTTCAGAATCTTAATTTCTCCCTTGAGTGATTCGATCTCCTTTTCATAGCTCTGCTTCTGGTTTTGGAAGTTTTTCTCAAGTATCCTAAAGAACACAACGAAAAGGTAATTTTATTTGTCTACATTTGTAAGTGAAAAAGTGGACATGTTGAAGAACACTAAAATGAACCATAATTACTTGAAAATGCTATCCTACATCCTCAGAACTCACCCACATAATGGATAATAATGGGAGGAGAGCATCCCTGTACTTCCTTACAGATAATATAATGACACTAGGATGGAATTCAAGGCAAAACTGAGTTTTTTCCACTCAGGGCCCATTCTCTAACTCCAAGTTAGCCACCTGAGCAGCTTTCCACTACATTCATGGCCACAGTCAGCACTGAAGAAGGACACAGCAACAGGAAGCCCTGGCTCCTTCTCAGTAAAACGCTGCAGGAAACTTTCCATTTTCCACCAGTCCCTGCTGGATTGGACTGGCTTCCAGCATAATACAGGTAATAAGCAAAGCAGAAAAACTAGCAAAAGAAGTCCTCTTAATATAGTCTGTAGTTATTGGCAGCTGAAATCAGACTGAGCTGGAGCACCATAGAGCTTCCAGCCCTCAGGAACAGTGACTGGTTGCTCTCTTCGCACTTCAGAGCACAGCATTTCTCTGGTACTCAAGAAAAAGAGTTATTGGGAAATAAACACTTGATTCAAGAGAAGCATGCTGAAAGCAATAGCCATTTGTTGGCAAATGACAGTATTTTTACTGCAAATTAAATATCTAGGAGGAAAAAAGGGTTCTTTATATTTTTAACCGAATGTCCTTTACAAACACTGCCTTTCTCTCACACTGAATCTTTCAATTCTGTCCTTTCACATTCACTTCACAGGAGTTCTGGTGTGGCCATCAGCTGCCCTTGCACACCTGACTAAATGCTGAGGACATTTCCAAAGAAACCATTAGGATCAGAGTTGCCTTTCAGTTCTCAGAGACACAGGAAAAGACAGGAAACTGCAAAAGCAAGAACAATCTGATTTCCTGCGTATGACTCACACAAACAAGAATGAGCTTTTCCTAAACTCTGCATGAAGCACTTCAGTACCAGCACTAATATCCAAGAACATGGACAGATTCATAAGTGATGTCAGTATAATACATTTGCAGAAGGAGAACGAAAAGTAGGGAAGGAGAAAAAACAAATGCTGTTTCTAAGAAAGAAAATTCAGACTACATACATTCTCTGGTTTTCTTCTTTCTGTACATCATTGAACAGTTGCTGTGTGAGATCATCCATTTTCTCTGTCAAAAAATATTTTAATATTTCAAAGACCTTCATGAAATTGTGTACATTTATTAAAAAAGCATAACCACAATGAGAAGTTTTGTTTTAATAAGTAATCCTTAACACATTCTGAGGCTAAAAGTACTCTCTCAAGTGCCAAAATTTATGACAGTACATTTTACAAGTAATGTTATAGAAAAAAGATTCTGAAGCACCAAATTGTGCAAATATTCATCTAAAGTATACTTGATCTCATGTGCTGCCTGTGTCCTTTGAAATTAGATTCCTAAAAGTAGAGTAATAAAGGAAGAAAAGATGAAGCTACACTTTGAAGGAATACATGTGTATGGAAAAGGAAACATAACAGGAGGAGAGCTTCTGCTATTGAAAGAATAAACTTAATTGAACTATTAAATAAAAAGAATTTGCACACTTGTGCTATACATTCTAAGCAAGAGAAGGACCAACTTTCAATTTCTTACAATTTCAGCATTTATATTGCTTTTATTAGAACAAAAGTAATTTACTTTTGCTGAAAACTTGACTCTACCCCACTATAACTCCTTTGAGCATACTCCTTTAGTTATTGTACCTTTCAATTCCTCAGTTTTTTCTTGGAGTTTTATTTCTAAGGTCTCCTTCTGTTCTTGTAATTCTTTATTCTGATTCTCAAGTTTTAAGATTTTCTGTACACACAAAAAGTAAATAAAATATACATATTACAAGGGAGGAAGAAATAGGTCACAGAAGATCTTACATTTTAAGAAGCATATATGGACTCTCTTCATTCTCTGCTGCCTTCCCCCAGAATCGTATGGTTACTTAGAAACTCTCAAATAATAAATTGGATAAATCCAGTAACTGAAAATATTATTTAAAAATAAAAGCACAGAGATGGCAATTATAATTTACCTGTTCACTGTCCTCTTTATATTTTTTCCCTTTCTCTTCATATGTTCTCTTTTGAGCAGTTAATTTTTCAAGTTCTGATTCAAGTTTCTGAATTGTATCCATGTCATTCATATGAGCTGAAGCCAGATTGGTCAATCGTTCCAGCAAACCATGATTTTCTCTACTCTACAATGAGCAGGACAGGACAAAAGAAAACAGAAAAATCTACTGAAACTGTTCCACAGAATTTTAAAGGGAGTACCTGGCCTACTTCTGCTCACCATTCCTTATCTGTCATGATTATTTCAACCCACGACTGTTTCCATCAATTAGATTAAAACTACCATTTTAAAGATGATTGGCTGGAATGGCTCTCAAAAATAAGCTGCAAAAAACATTATGGTGAGTTCTCCAAAGTTACAAAACATGTTGCAGCAGAGCAATATCTCACACATCCTTCATCCTAACACAAACAACCCCATCCAGAGACTGGATGGACTTAGGAAACAGTAAAAAAACACAAAGAGGTAATTGCGTACTCTTCTCATTTGCATAATTAACCCCAAAATACAAGGAAACTCTAGATGATTATTTCTACCCTGGATATAGAAAGTCCAGTAGTTTAAGGTCCATAACCCTCACATATTCTCCTGTCTTCTCAATTCAATGTCTTTGACTAGAGCAGATATGATAAAAATATTTGTATAAATAAAAAGCTGACCGCTTCCCCTCACCTGTTCTTCTATCTTTTTCTGCAGTTGCTGAACTCTGTATGAAAGCTGGATATTCAAGACAAAGCGCCGAATATTCTGGAATCTGCGCCTGGCAAGCCATGCTCGGGCATACTTCTGGAGGATCACAGCCTTCTGCTCTTCACGCATCTTAAAAACAAATATTAACATCTCCCTGTAATTAGCTCAATCCACATCAATTATAACAGTCTGTGAGTCTACATACACTGGTGAGGTCAATGCATCTCTTGGAAATACCAAAACATTGAAATATCCAGACTGCAGACACATTTGAGCCAGTGTAGTAATCACAGTAAATGGTCTGCATCCAGCATAAGCCAGAAAGAGATGATCTTGGTTAAAAAAACAAACAAACAAACAAACAAACACCAAAAAAACCAAACCAAAACAACCACACCAAAAAAAAACACCAACCAAACAAAAAACAACAAAAAAAAAACAGAGCAGAGAGAACCAGACATGAAAAGGTAAAGTATTAGGGATAACTGCCATTGTGTTCATCTTTTTTACAGAGCAACAAGAGTTGTTTCCAGTTACTGAAGTAAGATTTTTGATAGGCTGTACCTTCCGATACTTTTTTCTTGCTAGAAATCCTCTTGTGTAAGCTTGTATTGTTACAGCAGCCACGTGGATGAGCTGGCAAAGTCTACGCACGAGGTAACCCCGACAGTATTTCTGAATAATTATAGCTGCCCATGTTTCCTTCAGATTTCTTGCAGTTATAGCTTGCCTTAATTCAAAAGATAATAACATTTACTTAGATCACATTTGATTTCTCATGCTCATTGCCTTGGTTGGTCAAATTACATACACACACAAAAAAAAGAGAAGATATCAAAACCAGGCATCCATTACAAAAATAAAGCTTGTTCTTCAACCAAAGTGAAAGAGACGGAGTTATCCACAACTTTTAAATGTGTCCACAAGCATTTGTTCTGATGATGTCTTTATGAAAACCCCCAAGCCCACACAGAGCCATCTTTCAGTCTGCTCTGTGAACGCCTGGTGCACTTCCTTTGCAGCAATTTGCCCATACTAAATTCGTACGCCCCTGATTTCTTCTCTGGCTCTGTAGCTCAGCAGAAAGGCCAACTGGATCATCTATTATCAGCTAAGGACTGAGCTCACAGGCAGACAGGCAACTTGGGAATCTGGCAGACAACGCTGGAAACCTGTTGGCATACTTTTCTCATATCAGCTGAATAACTTGAACACATCCAAGTTCATAACTACAATCAAGAGGAAAGGGAAATACAACCTGCATGGCTCTTCCATCAAAACTACACTTGGGGCATTAGCTGGCCCTCCTCTGTGCCTTCAGACACAGGCCAAGGGGCAATCCCCGGGCAGGCAGGGGTACCTGACGGTGCGCTGCCCACGGAAGTACTGCTGCAGCGTGACCGCAGCGCTCCTGACGCTCAGGAACCTCCTCCGCTGCAGCCAGCCCCGCACGCGCTTCTGGATCAGGATGCACGCCTGCCTCAGCTTGTCCGAGCGCAGCTTCTCCAAGTAAGCAACCTGTCCTGCTCTGAAAAATATTTTTGTTCTCCCAAACTGATATTGGTTATGATCCTGGAAAGAGAAAACAGCAGGCATGTGAAGCTTTTAGTTTATTTTTGTAGACCAGATATTCTCTTCCTTTTATAAATTGTCACTTCAAGCAAGCTCTGCTTCAAGGCACAATCTTCCTAAATAAGAATATCCTCTCTGCCTGTTTTGTAGATAGGAGTATGTAGGGGGAAAACCCACTTAGCAGGAAAGACACAGAGAACTACATCAAAAGTTGTACACTCGTGGTCTAAAATTAAAGAGAGGCTCTGGACTTATGATCAAGGCCTTAAAAGCAACCTCTTCACCTCCTCCTACAAGTCTGGTTCCATGGGCTCAGCAGTGCCTTTTGATGCACGTCTCTAGCCTGGAACCACTGAGCTGTGTGAGCAAAAACTTGGAGTGAGGCTGCTTTTAAGTTCCAGCTCTCCCCCTTGGCCTGTGCCAGAGCTACTTAGCAAGTGTGCCAGTGTTTGGTGTCACACATCCCTGAATCTGAACTCAGCCCTGACGTGCTGACTTGTCTGGGACCAGCCTCACCACCACAGGCTCATCTAACAAATAAACCAACATGCAAAATAGCAGATTTTTGAATAGCTCTCCAGTATGCTGCATTTCACCATCAAAATCCCTCCTGTGCTTGTATTACTTGACAGATGTATACCATTTACTGTTTACTGGTTTATAAATATGGGATATCTTCCATTTTGCAAGTGACAATATTAAGCACAGAGTGGTTAAGTTCTCTGTCTACAGCCATATCATGACTGTCAAGCACAAGGTTACTGACCCACAAGCCTGTGTACAGCACAGTAAATCAGGAAAAACAGTAATAATGTAAATACGTTTCCTGTCTGAGGAGAGACACTACCCTTGGCAGAAGAGACCTTTTATTACTAATACTAATTACTAATTAGGTGCTGTAATACATCTATTGGATGGTGCAGATAAACCAACCTGGATCAGCCGCTGCAAAACAATCTTGCAAATCTGTTTCTTGTCATTTATGGAGAGTTCCGGCTGTGTCATAAGAATGCTGTAGCGGCTGAAAAACTCAATATAAGTCCACCTGGAAAATTAGAAGTTAACAAATGAATTTCATTAACACACAGCTGACACTGTTTGTCACACACACACACAAACACACACTCACACTTTGATTAGAAGGCATGAACTGACTTTATTAAAAGATCTGACTCCATTATATAGTATTTCTACAAAGGCCAGGGATTGGGGGAGAAGGCTGACACCTCTCCCCATCCCACTGGTCAAGACAACTGTCCATCAGCTGTCCATATCTCTAAGAACAGGAATGAAAAACTTTCCTTGAAACTAGGAAAACTTTGGCTTTGTTTACATCACCTAAAGTGTGAGAAGAAACCCAAACCATGAAACTGTGAAACAGAAGAGAAGGCTGAAAAATCAGGGTGACACACAGCTAGATATTTTTTGGCACAGGAAGGCTCTCTGCTATCCCCACCTGGATGGGTAGCTCTGTGCACTAATCCGAATAGTTTCCAAAACACCACATGCTCGCAGCTGCTGAGCAACTCTTTTGGAATCAAACCTAAAATAAAAACAGTGTTATACTTTACATTTCTGCTAGATTTGGCATGTTGTAATAATTAGAACCATGCTACCAACTGGATTTGTACTTCTGCTCATAAGGACACGAAGCTCCCTGCTTCTTATATAGTGTCTTACTCCACAGCACACACTAAAAAGATAAGTAAATAAAAAAAATCTGGGTTTTCTGTTTCTTTCTCAAAACTAACGGAAGACTGTATTTATTTCTCTCATTAAAATTCCTATTTCCTTTCAGTATTAACTGTGCCAGTGCATAGCAGCAAGTGGTAAAGAATAGTTCCACTCTCAACACAATAAATATGCAGAAATAAATCCCCCCAGCAACCCACTAGGAATAAAGTTTCTAGGTATTATTTAGTCCATTCATTATGAATAAACCAGGATTTGCTCATTAATACCTGTTGAAAATTACAAACACAAGGCATGGAAAGACCCTTTCCTGTTCTGGACCAGAGCTGATACATCCACAGACCACACCACCAGGGTCAATTCAGTACTAGCCAGGAGACCCCTGTGGCTGGCAGATGACTACAGCATTCTTTCAGAAGTTTATCGTGCAGTCTTCTAGTCTAATTCTGCCATATTTTTACATTATCCAAGCTATTTCTGCCCTCACTGCAGAATCATGAGAGCTCACTGCAGTGACAGTGATATATCATCATCAGTAACGTGTTCTGCATGGAAGGATTTTGTCTGTCTGCAAGAAAATGGACTAACATGCTTAAAAGACTTCATTTAGAATCAAAGCTGGCCTCTTCCCTCCTACTCATATATGATAAAGGCTTTAATTTCATTAAATAAATTTAATGTCAGTGCACTGCCTTCCAGCTGGAAGTCGTATAACTGACTGCAGAGTGCTTCCACAGGTCTGCCCACAAAAGAGACCAACAGCTGCATCAAAGTTAACGCCTACTCAAGGTTAGTGGTTATCAATCTGGTCATAGGCATGATGAAAATTACGTGCCACATGACTGTATTAAAGCATTAAAATGACATAAAACTGGGGGAAAATCTGGGCCTATGTTCAACACTGTTCACACCTTTTCTGACTTCTAAAGCTTTTTTAAGTATCTCTGCAGACTGAAGGGAATTTCACAAAGAAAATGGCAGAGGTTTGTGTTCTCTAAATATGAATTTAGGTTAATCCATACTGCATAAGCACAACACACCTATACAAAATATTCATCAGCTTAAACCAAAGAACAATCTTTACCCTAAAAGTCTTCCGACAAATACACAAGCACTAGTATCTAACGTGAAAAATATTAGGTTAGCAGATTTTTAAGGTAACAATAATGATACTTAAAGATTCAATTTTTCTAAGACGACAATATTTTTTTCAAATTCAGCTATCTGGAAAGGAAAACCATGTTCTGTATGGGAAGTTTCTCAACAATACGAATTTAGCTTGCTGACACACCACCACAGTGACAAAGAAAACCACAGCTGAGCACAACTAACATACTTACTCAAAAGGCAATTTCTCATCGTTTGGCTTTATGCATCTTACATAATGTGGAGTGGTTGCATTGAGTGTCACCATGAGCAAAGACAAAGAATTCCGGAACTAGAAAATACCAGACATAAGAGGTTTGCTAATGAAACATTTCCAGTAAAAAATCAAATCTTAGTCTTTTAATTATTTGTTAGGTTTTGGCTAGACACTGGGAGATATGGTTTGGATCCTAAATGCGGGAAATTGAAGACTGTGGCTGTACCAAACAGTCTCCTATATATAAAATAAACACACCGACTTATAGCCAGACCTGGAGCACTGCTCTGTGGCTCTTGCTGCCCTGAAAACTGCACAGTTCCCCAGGAGCAGTGACAGAATCCAGGCTCAGGCTGCCAGCGTTTCCCAGAAAGTACAGACACACAGAATAGCAGGTCTGTGCAGTACCTTACTGCCCACAGTCATCCGGAGCTGTTTGTTGGGTGATTTCAGAGGAGGTCTGGCAGATTTGATGTTTATAGTTGAACTGAAAGGTGAAACGGACACCGGACTGTCTTGAAAAAAATTTGCACACAGATGAAACTAAAAGTGTGGTGAAAGAACCAGAATTAAACACTGTGTAACTGCAGCATCATTTCAATCAAAATTACATTTACTATAACATAAAATGCAAACCCCTTCATACTTAGGCCAGGTATTGCCAGATTTTGAACAGGGTATTTAAGCCACAAACAAACAACAATTGTGAAAAGAGTTGCAATGATCCTGAGTCTATTGTGAAGCACTTACACATTTCACACACAAAACTCAACATCTGTGAAAGGAGCCTGCAAAAGCTATTTCAATATCAGCAAATACTGACATAAACACAGAGCAGAGCTAAAAATAAGAGCACTTTAGGCTGTATTTTCACAATATGCAATTAAAATTAAGAATATATTTTCAGGTCAGATGAAGTTAGCTTGTTAAGAGTAATCCTGAAGTCTTCAAGGCTGTGAACTTCAAAGGGACAAGCAGATGGGAAGTGGTAGGCACACATAAGACACGATGTTTTCCTTGCCCTGGCATTCTCTTAATCTCTTTTGAAGAATAAACAAAGGCAGTTGTTAATGATAAACCACCTATGAAAGCTGCATGTAATGACTACAGGAAAAAAAAAAAGTTTTTCAGTTACAAGGATTACAAAATGCTCATGAAGGGAGATACTAAAAGAAAACCCCAACATAACTGGCAAAGTAAATGCACGTATATGAAGGAAGTTGAACAGTGGTTTTTCATCTTGTATATTACTTGATGGTAAAAACATAAACTTCTATAATATTAATAAAAATTAAGACTAAACTAGTTTATTCAACCTGTTAAAAATCCGCATATCAGAAGAAACATTTCAAAATCAGATCTGAATTAATTCCAGTAAAATTAGTATTCAGAAGATTAATCATTACTGTTTGTCACAAACCTTGCTCTCTTTCAAGATTTCAATCAATACTTCATGTACTGTATCTCTGTTTTTTTCCAGAAATCCTTCACATTTATATTCTACCTGTGCAAACAGGTGAAATCATTAACTTTTCAGCAACACATAAACAAACCGTCGGCCAAACAAAGACTTTTACTCTCCCTGCTGTGGTAGCCAAGAGCTCTTTGTTAATCTCAAGCATGATGGCTGAAATTCTGCTTCTCCCACTTCCATTATCTCAAGATTACATACATGCATCCTGCACATTTAGCAGCAGGACACACTGCCAGAATCCAAATCCTTCTGCCTTCATCAGGAATTTCTTTCTTCCTTTCTTCATTATTTTATGATTTCAAATCAAGGCACTAAAAAGGAACAGTACTTCTGAAATGTAAATAACTGAGACTAAAATGTGTATAAGCTACAGCTATAACTGTTCTATTTATACATTCTACTATTTTTCTGCTTTTTTATCTTGATGATTTATTTTTATGCTCTCAAATTCATTATCTTAAGCACTGCTTACATTTAAATGTCACATTACAGGCAATATTTCCAATAAATAAACAGCACTATGTATTGGAGATCAATTTTATAGAAGTTCCAAATAGGTGTGGTTAATATTTCCTATTTCCTATGTTTGGTTTTTTCTGAATGAGCTACTGCTAGAAACATGGGGAACAATACTGGGTTGTTTACACTCTACCTTATCAGCAAAGTGTTGAATGATGAAAGAAGTGTTTGACATCCTTGGCTTTTCAAAGAGCGCGTTTTTATTGACAAAATTATTATATAGCTTTTGAAGCCAGTTTTCATCTTTTCCATGAGGCAACTGTAAGAACAAGAAGGGCCATCTCTTTAACAAACTCACCTGGGCTGTTAGAAGCAGCAGAGCTGCTGACTGTCAGTAAACACAAAATAAAACCCCTCCAGTAAATTACAAGGCCTGATAACATCCAGTTTTTGTCTCTTCAGACCCACCACTGGCTCTCCGTAGCAAATCATTTTTGGAAAGAAGGCTGTATTAATCCACAAAGTTTTGTGTCAAAAGTAGTGATTTGTGAACTAACTTAATTTAAAAAGTGTTGGTGGAAGAGCCCCCTGGAGACTGAGCAGTCCAAACTCCTGCTTGGAGCAAGACTCCCAGCAGCAAACTGCCGCTTGACCTCCAGCCCAGGAGGGGTAAAAGGATGAGGATCCCACTGCCCTCCTGCTCAACCTGCCCTAGCCCTGCACTGCCCCCACGGGGAGGAACTCCAGTTGCTGGCTTACTTCTAGCTAAGCTCTGAGATCCAGTTTTAGGTTCTTAATTCTATAAGAAGAAAACAGAAGAAGTAATTTTCAATCAAAATTGCCAAATAGAGGGCAAACACTAATGCTCCCTTTCTGAAGAAAATGCTCTATTTCCCATTGAAAAGGGTAAAATATGGATTACAAGCCCCACTCATAAAAATCTATATAGTCGGTTTTTTGGGTATTTTTTTAATGAGCAAATATTAAATTACCAAGCATTCTTCATCCAGAAGTTCTAAAATTCCCATTTTAGCTTCAATAAGGTCAATGACAGGCTGGTTGTCATAAAAGTCTATTAAAGTCCATGGGATATCTTCCTTCATATATTCCTCTTGTTCAAGTTTGAAGACATGCTGGATTTGCAAAAATTAGGAAAACATAAAGAAGGTTACAATTAAGGGAAAATAAATACAGTCTGTTCATGTGCATAGTTGTTGTATACATAAGATTTAAAAAACTGTATTTTGGAGTATATTATATGTCTGTCTGTAAGAAAATAAACTTAGAAATTTTCATCTATATATATGCACATACCTATGTTTACATATAAAAATATTTATTTATTACTGGACAGTCACTATCCAGAAATATCCATCACTCAAGCACAAATAACATTTACGAATATCTACCCTGAAGCAAAATAAGATAAAGAATTGTAACAAAAAAGGACATACCAGGTTAAATTGCTGCTGTAGTTTCTCATTAGCATAATTGATACAAAATTGTTCAAAACTGTTTACATCAAAGGTTTCAAATCTGAAACACAATTCAAATAAGAAAAAAAATCCTTTGACATCAAAATCAAATGGCAACATCCCTGAAAGTCTTTGGAGCTATCCTAATGTTTCTAAGATAATTAACTGATGGTAAGACTAACAAAGATGCTAAAGAATTTCAAAACTTCTCCAGAAGCTAATGATACCAGACATAACAAAGCTAAAAAATCTAGAGTTAAATCGAAAAGTACCATATCAGAAGTTAAATTTAAACCTCATTCACAAAAAAAAGTTACAGTATTTATGGTAGCAGAGGATTTCCACCTATCTGGATGCTAAAGAACTTATATGACCATGACCTTCTAGTAAAACAAGCCCCTCCAAATTCATTACCAGCACAAAAAAAGTGCCTTTTATATCTACTCCAAAGAAAAGACACTGTTTCCAGAGACATTCTTACCCATAAATATCCAAAACACCAATGAAAGTGTGTTGTTTGCCAGGGAACTGCAGAGCTTGGTTAATTCTTTCCACAATGAAGTCAAATAAGTGAGAGTAGATCTTCTTTGCCAGAGCGTCCCTGGCGTTGGCTGCCTGGGCCCTCGTCATGGGCTTTGTCACCGTCTCTGAGGTGGTGACAATCTTGCGGTGGCACAACCACCGGGCCATTTTGTCACAGTTTAAATCCAGAAGCTCACAGAATATACTGAGATGTTTATCTTCCGCCTTTAAAGAAGATCAATAAATATCATTAGGGTACAATTAATTCTTTAACTGTTGTCTGGACAGTGAAATCCTTGCACCGCTGACACCAAACTGTGATTTTTACTTTAAGATAGGTGAGGGGCTGTATTTAATTCCTCATCTGGCAAAACAGCAAGATGAGCTAAAGCAAATAATACTGGATAGAACTCCTGATACAGGAGAGAAAAACTTGGACTGGATGAGATGTTTCAGATTAAGACACTGAAAGAAAGTTAATTTAGTCTATTTTTAGGCGTTCTTGCCTTTTAGACTTGCATAGCTTGCTGGGACACATTCTGAGCAGCTTTGACTATGCTCTGTTTCCTGCATCCTGCAGAGAGTTCCAAAATGGATTTTCCAGCAGCTGTGGATCAATTGGAAATGGGGTACTCTTAGCCACATTTTGCCTTTTAAGAGTTTCTGAACTTGGGCACAGAACAGCATCTGTGTGAACACGCACTGTGATTCCACACAGATGGAGATGGAGAAATCAATCAAATATAGTACACCAGATTTAATGCTGCTCTGAGCCCCAAATATGAGAGAAATTATTGCTAAAGCACTTCTGGCATAAAATAGAATAGAAAATGTTGGTATCTGAATGAGCTACTTCCTTACACTGATGGATGATCTTTCATCTCCAACAGCTGCTATTTCCACATTGCCCAAGTGCAGGATTGCTGCCAGCATTTTAAAAATATCCATTTGAAAATCACCCTTCAGACCTAAAAGAAAACATTCCTTGATTATTTGAAATAGGCAGAAACAGTACAATTAATTAAAGTAGAACAAGGCTGGGTTACTTGCTTTGTTGTGCAGCCAAGAATTGTAGAACATCTCTGCATAGTATGATGCAAATCCTTGGTTCTGCCAATTTTCTGCCTGTCTGATCCGATGATAGATTGGGCATAAGTTCCTGTACCTCCCCAAGTGCCAGCTCAAGTCTGATTTAGCTTTTACATAAGCTTTTACAGGGGCAGAGAAGCTTCCAATTCCACTTCTGTTGCAGCATGTTAGTTTATGGGCCAAGAAGACTCCAGCCCTCAATGCTTCTGACAAGTAACAATTAACACCAATTGCTAATTGCTCCTGCCCAGCACTTCAAGAACAGACCAACACCACAATGGACAAGCTATGAAATAAACTATTTTGGTAATTACTGCTAACGTTTTGGATATTTCAGAAACAATCTACCTTTACCCATTTCAGGGAAAAAAAAAAAAACCTACTGAAAATGCATCCCCAAGAATTTACCGAGTAAGGCAAATGTCTTCTGAGTCTCCACCATATTTGCTCTGTCATCAACCCCTTCTATTACAGTGCTGCCCCCCATTCGTGTGTAGTTAAATTCTTCTGCACTTCCTGTAGAGAAGAAACAAATCTTCTAATTCTGAAAAAATTAGGGACTGGGGAGACCAACTTGTTAAAACTTTTATAACACAAAAAAATTAAAGATGCTGTCAGATGACAACATTTCAGAGATGAGCTGGAGGTCCTCTTTTTTCTGAGGGAAATCCATGTGCACAACTCAGTCAAGCTGACACAAATTAGTATTCACAATTCCTAGAAATATTAATAGCCCATCTAATAAATGAACTGGAATGGAGACTGAATAAACATATACCTAAATTCTCTTTCTCTGTAGATAAATGAATCAATTCCCTAAGATGTCATGGCATCTGTCACCATTATGAGAATAAGATTTCCAAAGACACTCAGGTACTTGATCATGCACTATTTGAGTTACCAGGGATTTGCTACCAAGTTCAAAACCAGCAGGATTAACAGCTAAATGACTTTAAAACCCAGGTCCTGTTTTAAGGCTGTGAGATTTATGCTGTAATGCACTAAACATCCTAGCACTGGAAAACCCAGCCTTAAAATGCTGCACTACAAAAGTGAAGAGCAGATTATTTTCTTGAGACCTACCCAACTTAAGATGTTCATATTCAGGTTGCATAGCAGAGGCACACAACTGATAAAATATATGGTAGTTCCTTTCATTTTCTGACTGTAAAATAAAGCAAAGAGTAACATCACAGAAAAAAAATAATTAACAAAATGAAGAAAGGAACTGCAAAACACTTGATATTCAATGCTATTGTAAAGTGATAATGATAACTGAAGGCTAAATTCTGCTGCAACATACGTTAGCAAAGAAATTGCTTGTTTTGAAAATGGCACGTGTTAGCAAGATCTTTGAAAGTGATACATTCAAGTATACTTTATTTCCACTGCCCATATGCGGAGTTCTTTCCCCAAGGATGTTAATAATTTCTTCAGCTTGAACAATCATCTACTAATAAAAACCGTCAAATACTGTAAGAAAAAATGTGTAGGAGTGTTAGCTGAAACACTGCCCTGTGGGAACTCAAAGAACTCTCCATCTCCAAACCATCCTTCAAGGCAGAAGACACACAGAGGTATTTTTCAGTACACTTAAAAAGTCACAACACTACTAAAAAAGAAACTTTTGTAAAAACCATTTTATAAAATTAAATACCTTCTTGAGTATATTATCACAATTAAGCCATAACATTGTAGTGAGCCATATGAAATAAGCCCATGTCTTATAAAATTTCAGCCTGTTTATTACTGAGACTCTCTCTGCCCTGCGTATGCTGGTCCTTTCCAGATACAATTGGCTTCTGTTACTGTTGTAACCAAAAGTTACAGATTTCTCAAATACCTCTTGCACTTAACTCAGGGAATTGTCCCTGAGAAGCATTCTTCACCTAACATAAGGAAGAACATGGAATAAAGTAACTTATCATAAATAATATTAGCTCCTGTTAAAAAAGAAATCAAATGCTGATTGGAGACATTATTCAGAACTTCACATAATATTTTCTATATAGACCTAGTATAGTGCATCAGGAGGTATATTGACATTGACTATTTTAGGCTTTATTTTACCCACCTGAAATACCACTCTGGATTTCTCAAGCAGGTATGTTCTCATGTTAGCTCCAATGATTTGGTAACTCTGATCAAAACTGATTTCAGTGTATTTTCCAAATCGACTGCTGTTATCATTCCGTGTGGTTTTTGCATTGCCCACAGCCTGCAGAAATTACAAACTTTTATAATTTGATTTACTCACGTGTCTTATAAGAATACTTAGTCAAAACTCAAGTCAACTACAAGTTTCTAAAATCAAAGGTGCTCAGGGATCAGTCTCAGCACTGAGTTGTTACTTAAATTTTGAGGCCCAAAATTGAAGACAAGCCTTAAGTCAAATAGTATAATGCTACATAAACTGAAAATTAGACAGTGTGCTTTTCCACCATAAGGATCCAATTAATAAAACCGAACAACTTATTCAATATTGTTATATCATCATCTAATTAGGTGGCCAAACAACACTCTGGAGGCAAACCAGCACCTCCAAAGGGTCACTGGTAAATCAGACAGTACCAGGAGTTCCTGAGGCTGACCACCTCTTTCCATCAGCAGCATTCAGAGGCTGAACTTTCTAATTTAGATAATCTAACTCAGACAGATAAAGCATCCCTAAAGATTTCAAACAAAATTTCCCAGAAGCTCTCAGAATTCTTCCCTTGATGAGTACAGATTTGATAGGTATTCTCCAAAACTTACCTCTGTTATTGGATTGGATGCCAGTACTTTATCCTCCACATGTGCATTGCTGCTTGACTTACTCACAGTGGCAAAGTATCTCATAGTATACCTTGCAGACACAGTCTTTCCAGCTCCTGATTCTCCACTGACTATAATAGACTGATTTTTGTTATTTCTAAAACCAAATAATCAGACAGTTTATGTCAGACATGTCTGAAGTGTGCGTATAAATGTAGGAATTACACATATGAAACAATGTTGGAAATCACAGCTGTGCCCAACTCTCACATATCAGTTCCATCTTTCATCTCTTCTCTTACTCCTCTTCAGTTGTAACCTCTAGGTTGATGTCATTGCTGTTCAGTAAGTCAGTGTTTTACCCCTCATCAAGAATGAAAGTAGTTTTCAGTTCTAGAAATTCATCAGCTGGTTAAGGAATCCCTTCTCCTCTAATTAAGGTATGTGTTCAAAGGTATTCCTAATAGCCAGTGGCACATACACAGTAAAATTGACTGACAAAAGGCAACACTGACTGCCACAAGACTACAAGTGTTATTTATGGACATTAAATAACATACTGAACCTTGCCATTTGCTTGTATGCTTCTTCTGCCACAGCAAATATGTGTGGATCCATGTCCCCCATGTTTTGCCCACTATATGCATGGATAATGGCATCTCCATATATTGGCAGCTGCTTATAGGGATTTATTGCAACCAGAATTATTCCTACAGCCAAGTGTACAAAACAAAAGTAAAACATAGGTTAGTTATATGAAATGCCTGGTTTTGGCAGCAACAGCTAAAATAATACAAAGTAGGAATATTTTCTAGGTAGAAGATGCTGATGAACAAACAAGCCTATACTCACATATAAAACCAGTTAACATGAGTTAAAATACACTTCAGAAAACATTACACACATCATGTTGCAAACTGAATCAAGACTAATACTTTTTTAAAAAGATTTTTTAAAAAAACCTCTTCGTTTCACTTAGCTTACCACTATAGGTGTAGATAAGCTTAGACTCCACAAAACGAATTTTAAGATTGTGTAGAACAGCTGGTTCATGGAGATAACTGAGTGCAGTGAGATCATTTTCACCAACAAGTATGTCAGGATTTCGTAGTGGTGGCAAAGCAGCTGGATCAACAGGGTAACTCAGCTCCTGTCAACAAAAATTACTTGAAATGTCATAAAATGCATTTTGTTTGCATAAATACAAATCTACCTTTACATGAAGTTATAGAGTTGATGGAGGCCTGTCTGATCTTCTATTTCATTGAATCCATACATCCCACTGAACTTGGGGGAATTGGAGCTGTTTGTTGCTTATGAAAAAGAAAGTCTCATTCTCTTTATTTACAATATTTTGTATTGAACTCTGTAAAAGTGGGACACATGTTTAGCTCTCTAAATACAGACATATTTCAAGTACAGAGGAGAATAATAGATCAGCTTCTACTGAATGAAAGTAAAGACCTGGTCAGAACTCAAGTCAGCTCTATAGCTGTCCTTACTTGCAACTCCTCAGTCTTCTTTACAGAAAGTTTAAAACTCACTTCTGTTTCTTTCAATAAATCCATTTAATCATACCTTTAATACTTGTCTTTATGGAACAGGAAGGCAGAAATACAGAAATGCTTTCAAAGTATTAAATCTGTAAAGAACTTGGATACAAAAATTAACAGATCTTACACAAACCAACAAAAAAAGCAACAGCTGGCTCTGTGAGAGAGAGCTGTGCCTGCTCTGTACTTCTGACTCTCACTTCAATTTAGGATGAGTTTCAGGGCTTGTTTCCAAAGCAATCTTTCAGGTATGTTCTCCATACTAATGCATACAGACAGTGGAATTGCACTCCTTGTATTTTTGGGCAGCAGTTGTGTACTGTACCAATTTCAATATGATGAAAAAGGGAAATATGTATGTGTTATTTAGATCCCATAACGGTGAGTCCTATGTTTCTACATAAACATATCTCAGCAAACCCCACAACAGCTCAGGCTTTTCTCCTTACAGTCCCATCTTCTAATTGCACATGGAGAAAACTGTCTCCAGCTCTGTAGTTTTTTGTGATTTCTGCAGACTGCCAAACTTCTTCATTATCAGGGATCCAAACCCTATTGTACTGTAACAGAAAAACAAGAAAATAGTTAGCTTAGCTACTATCACAATACCAGGCTAGCATTAAAAAATACCTTTCAAACATCAAGCGCAACCCAATTCCAGGACTTTTGGGGGTTATTTTTAGCTCTGTACAGAAGGATATGTTTTTTGTGGTTTTGTTATTTTTCATGAAAGAATAAAAAAAGAAAGCAGACATATTAATTTCAGACACATATGTTCTGCTCCTGCCCAGAGCAGAGTCTGCAGAACAACACAGCATGCAGGAAGGTGAGCAAGGGCCAGACTGCTGCCAGGCTCTTCAAATCCTCTAACACTGAAAAAAGAATAAAATACACTTAAGGGAGAGACCTTGTTTCTGGGAGGGTTCAAATAAGCAAGTACCAGAGAAAGCATCTCATTTACCAGAATTCAGACAATCAAGTATAGACAATCACTTCCCTGAATTCAAATACAGGACACTGAACTCAGAATGCATTTTGCCATAGGTACATTGTCATAGCCAAGAAAGACTCTGCACAGTTCCTCTTCTTTTAATGGGACTGAAGTGCAACCTCCAAACATCTTTCTCTGCTCTAGGACAAATTTCAAAGACTACTGGCTGGTTTCTTTCTTTACAAGCAATCAACTGGCATACTTCAGCTCCATCTCAGCAAAGTATCTCTAACCTACTGAGGCACAGATATTTGAAAAAAATATTTGAATGTAAGTTATGCTGTTTGAACCATTTCCATCTCCTATGCTGAAGTTAAAAAGGCTGAAGTACAACTTCTTTAAATGGTCTGCCTGAGAAGCTATGGGAAACAGCATTCCTTAAAAGGACATAACACAGCTGGAAACCTCTGTCAGTGGGGCATTACTTTACTGATGTGGAGGGTGTCCTTCTCATCCTGACAGGGTTTGACAAAGCAACATCACCTGTCCCTACTCATACAAGAAACAATAATGTATAGTCTTTCAGCATCTTTCTGTTTTGATAGCCAGAACCTTTCTTTTAATTCCCTCACCCTAGCTATATTCATGGTCAGTTGAGACAAGCTGTTTAAATAAACCTGTGAGAACTGCTGCAGCTGCTTACTTGAAAAATTGACATTAGTCACCATTTTATGGAATGTGACCAGACCCACAGGTACCTTGGGGACTTGTATTCCCTTTTGTTTTGCTGCTGCAACTGTTGGTTTTGGCACAAATGACTTTTTTCCCTCTCTAACTTGGAAGAAGCCTTGGAAGCTTCAGTAGACCCTTAGAACATGAGCATCTCTGCCCCAAGAATCCCACTGAGCCATGCTGGTACCTGCAAAGTGCCCTGAACAGCTGTAGCTTCCTTAATTCTAATGCCCAAGGACCAACACCAAACAATTTAGAGTAGGAGGGACTTGCACAAGAATGTCCTATGAGTTAGGACTATTAGTTATGTGTTGCTCAGTGACTTCTCCAGCTGTTTTAATATCTCTAAGGGCAGACACTGACCTTTCTAGTGAGCCACATGCCAACCTGGAGCTCATCAGCGAATGAGCAACCATGGAAACCTCAGCTGCTTCCACGGCACCTCCTTGCTGATGCCTTCAGCATGATGGCATTTTTCCACACAATATCCAAAATCACAAAGACATCTTTTGAACCAAACTGCTGTAACGACAATGTGTCCATCTATCTGACCAAGGGGACAAACGCCCAGCTCCACAAGTATCTATTTAATGAAAGACATGGCTAAATTAGCTTTACATCTGAGTTTTCCATGTTTATCCAACTATAAATTGTTATTTGTATCATTCCTACACTATGCTGATCTCCTCCTGGCTTACAAAAAGTGCTTGTTAAATTGAATTCTTTGTTTGCTGTTACTCTTTGTGAATTAGAATGTCACCCCCAAAGAGCCTCAGGGGCATACACTGTGTTCCCATGCAAGAAAAGTGAACTGCACTAGGTCAAGGACGAGAAAGGGAGGGAGAAGAATGTGATAAAAGCAGATTCTTCAGGAAAGGCCCCTGGAGCTGCAGGAGCCTCCACTGGCAAATGCACCCAGCCTACAGAGTTGGCTGTCTCCAAACCCTGCCTCGCAGGTAAACAGACGGGAGTTTGCTCATTTCCGTGTCGGGTTACACCCGCACTCCTTCCCCCCTTCACCTGCCGGACATTCATTACTCCTGGGAAAGCCGCGTTCCTTCTTCCAGCGGCTCCGAGCGCGGCACCAGCAGCAGGACCCACCAGGCTCAATGGGAGCAGCTGCTGTTGCAACAGAGGAGCCACAGGCTTCTTAAATCACCAACAGATCCCCGCTGGATTTGTTATTTAAAGCTAAGCAAACAAACGATACGTCACGACACTCTGGTGACTACAGGAGAAGAGGGAAAAGTTGTGCAAAAGTTTCAGCAGGTGCATCAAGGAGGAACAATCTTTGCTTTAGGGCCAAGCTCTGCCACGCACATTCAATATTTGCCCAACAGAAAGCGCGGCGCTCCGAGCCTGAGTGCCCAGGGAAGGGCAGGTAAACCTCCACGCCGCCTAATCGCTGGCTAGAACAGCGGGACCTGCTCCTGGAGGCCGAGAGTCTCACAAAAGGGGTGCTTTTCTCCAAGAGAAGCG
Organism: Donacobius atricapilla; assembly: GCA_013397315.1. Lineage (NCBI taxonomy): Eukaryota > Metazoa > Chordata > Aves > Passeriformes > Mimidae > Donacobius > Donacobius atricapilla. The sequence continues at coordinate 183,535 of WBMY01002341.1, read as the reverse complement.
TCTCCCCCCGGTGCCCCGCGGTGCGATGTCGCGGTTCCGCGCGGTGCCCGGTGCCCGCGGGCGCACCCCGGCTGAGCGGGCAGCGCCGTGCGGGGCAGGTTCCACGGGCAGTGGGCAGCAGGATCCCGGCTCTGCCCGGCCAGCGGCGCTGGGGAGTGCTCCCAGTCACCGTCCTGGCACAGCCGGCACCTCGGATACACCTTTGGGGACCGGGAATGACGGACACTGCCGGTGCCAGAGGGAGCAGTCCTGACGCAGCAGAGAAAACCAACAGAAACATTAATCACCTCCCTACAAAGCACTGTCAAGGAATTTCTACGACAAGCTCAGAATAAGATAAAAATTAACAACTCTGAGGGCATTTAGTAAGTTTAAAGCGCTAACAGACGCTACAGTCAAATATCCTTTATGAGGAAGAAGACTTGAATAATCACAGTGTCCCGTTTTAGCAGGTGGATATATGCCAAGACCCACCAGCCCTCCCCGCCTGACACGGGGAGCTTTCATGGCACACAAAGGAATGTTTTAGTGAAGTTACTCAAATTTTATTTCAGGAACAGTTAATATTAGATGACAGAACACCGTAACCTAAAATGGGTTACGTTGAACAAAGTACTTCCCTGTAACCACAGCAGTTTATGGCAGACTGCTGCTATCTGGGTGTGTATTTACACATCCTCAGATTTTAACCAACTCCCTTGGCAGTCAACACCAAGCCTGCCACGGAGGCAGAGGGAAGCCTGTGACCATCTGGGGTCTATGCCAGCACCCAGCTCATGCCACCAACCAACCAACCAAAAAAATCTGAAACAAACTGTACAGTTGTACTTTTATTTTGGACATCTTCCAGTGATATAGCTATTAGTCTACAGTTTTTATGATGCATACATTTACTAAGTACAACATCAGACACTACAACAGATCAGAGCTCAGGTAATTCTGACAATGTTTTTTTTGCTTTTCCTCTATGTACCGTAGTGGCATCGAGTGAAAACCTATGTTTAAAGGCTTTTACTCACCGCTTGAAGTATCAGCATCTTAAAAAACCCAAGTGTTTACTCATAGTTTTAGTATGGTATTTGAAATGTGTTCAGTTTAAATCACAAATTACATATAGACCTTCAAATTGCAATTGCTGGTGTTTCCAAGTTGGGAACAAATGTTGCTGGATATCAATCCACTTTCAATGAAGTTGATGCTACTTTTTCCTGTAACAGATTAATCTCATTTAACTGACTTAAGCACTTTTACGTTCCATCCCAGTTTGAAGTGTGAGAAGCAAGTTTTCAAAATTTGGATAGAAGACTGTGTCCTAAACATCAAAATAAAATGATCACTGGAATAAAAATACACCAAACTGAATGAGGTAATTATTGTGCAAAATCTGTAGAATAAATGTATATATTTCTAAGGGGTCACTGACAAGTATTTTTCCAGCATCTGATAAAATCTATCATCTCAATAGATAATAAATTAAAATATAAAAGATATGTCCACATTAAAAGAGCATAACAATGATTCAAAGGAAAAAAAAGGTTTTAAAATAATTCTGCATTATATTCCATGGTTAAAGAGATTTCAGTCCTAAGGTGAAAGTTATATTATACACTCACACTGAAATTTTACTTCTGAAAAGTGCATGTAAAATACTGCCATGTAAAATGTTAGATGAATTACCAACTACACATCTATTCCAACTCAAAAATATTTTCCTTTAAAACATGTCAAGCAGCATATACTTTTAATGTGATATGAAAGTAATAGCAGTCAAACCACTGAGTTTAAAGATGATACCTATAAATTACTAAACACTACTTTTTTTAAGGAAACAATACAATAAGGCTTTTTACAGGTAAACAAACTTTAAAAATAAACAAAAATACATTTAGGCATACATTTTAAACACTAACGCTTAAGTAGTGGATACATTTCCTGATCTACAGTATGAACATACTGTAATGCCAATTGTTTGTTTTTCAATAGGAGAAAAAAATTGGTAGGTCAGCATGTTCTCGTGTGTTTTCTTTCCTAACCTTGCTGCTGGATGTGAAGGCTTTGCCATTACATTCCCACAAGTACAGTACCCTGACAGTCTGAAAATGACCTTACACCTTATTTGGAGCCACTTCACAGCAGCCACAGTTTCAGAAATCAAGTAACATTTGAAAAAGGAGTGTTTGGTATATGATACAGAGGAAAACAAGCTATATCATTTAGCAAAGATCATTCAGAACCTTTCTACCAGTATAAATTCTTGGAAGTACTAACATGATCCATCAAATGTAACATGGGCCATTTGAATAGAAGATGACATGAGCATCTTAAAATGATACTGACAAAGGTTGTGTTGTCTTTATTTCCAATTTTAGCAACCATACAAACAGCATGTCTGCATCTCAAGTAAAACAAAACTGAAATGTTCCAGTCTGCTTAACAGCAAATCTTTTCTCTGTGAATTTACAGGCAAACAGAGGAGCACCAAACAGTCTAATAGTGTACCTCTAGATTATTTATCAATATTGTAAAATAAATTAATGTTAACACTAAGATGCAGATTATTATAATACATTAAAAATATTGCACAATGCAACTGAGCAATGTGTTTGGCTTTATTTTTACATGTATATTTGAGCCATACACCACAGAACTGGAACCCCTTACACAAGGCTTCCGCGCTCATGCCTCACATTGTGAAATGTGAATTTTATATACGAGAGCCAAGATGAGTGAGACAGAAAAATCTTTCCAATAAAATGTGCAACAGTCAAAATAACTCAGTTTCTCATTATGCACTCTGATTTCCAGCCATTAAATCAGCATGAATCATAGTCAAGTGACAGCATCATAGTCAAAACCTACTTAACTTTCTTGTTAGTCAACCTTTCTAAAAATGAGAGCCTTGGGCTACTGCAGAAATTTTCTACTAAAGTTTTTCCTCTCATATTCCAGTGTGAAAGAAGACTCTTCTCTCTTTGTTTCTTTTTTTGTTTTGTTTTGTTTTTTTTAAGTGGCAAAAAAACAAGAGATTATACTCAAAATACACATTGCCATCTCTGGGGTCTACAAACAAAGAACATTAGACAGACTCTATAACCTAAATAAATACTAAAATCATTACTGACTTCTGATCGTTTGCTTCAAGATTCTGCATTTTTAGCTAACTACTTTTAAAAATAACTAAACGTATAATTTCCAGTGTGCTACTTGTGCTTAGTTACCATTTTCCTCTACAGGTGTTACTTGATACAATGTGCAAAAATCCAGTTAAAATAACAGATTGCAACAGACTGTAAATAAGGTTGACAACAAAAAAATGAAGTATCTTATTTTTAGTGCTTAGTATGATACTGTCATACATTTAAAACAACAGTATATGCAGCAGCAATTTAGTTTGCTTGGTAAACCACAGTTCTAACAAATGAACACCTAAGAGCATATAGTGAGCTATAAGACTTATCACTACAATTTATGTCAAACTGACATAAATGAGGAAGTGATTTAAGAAATAACTTTATATATTGCCAGTTTGTGTTTTTCCATTCCAGTTTTTACAAATTAATTGTAACAGGCTCCCACGTGACTGTGTGTTCTACTACAAAATGCCTTACTTTCAAGTCTTCCATGTCAAGGACTGTGACTGTCCCTACTGGTCCCCACCTATGAGAAGATTACATATGGATTTTAATTTACACTATTTAAATAGGTTTACTAAAGATCTAAAAATGTCTCTAGACAGCCGAAGACACAATTTCTGTCCAAGCCCGATTTCCATACTCTGCGAATGTACGAATCAGTGATGTCCTCATAAATGCACTGACTGAGTACAAATGCACATCCTTCTATGAGCATTCAGCCTGTGGTGCTGCTGTGCAGTTTCCCAGCTACTTTAACTACACATCTGGGCTTAGACAGGCTTTTGTTCAGAAAATGTGGGTTTAGTGGCTCACTATGTTTTACAGGTACAGGTATCAGGCAGCCGGTTCTCCATCTAACACTGACAGGACATCCTCAGGATCAGACACGTGATATGAAGCCCAGGCCCAAGCTGGCTGGGATCTGAATGGTTTCTAAAGCCAGAGAGGATGGATTAAACGGAAAAGTAACAGGGAAGATGTGTTTAGCATCCATGAGCAACTGAGGAGAGTCCTTCCTGTCTCGCAGACGCACCTGCAAAGACAAGAAAGTGATGACATCAGCATTTAGCCAGCTGCCTGCTGACAATCACCCTACAAAGATGATCTGTGCTTACAGACTGTGTGCAAACACCCACGCTGTGCTAACCTGAGCCAGCACGTTTACAACTGTGCCATCAAACTGCAGTTACTTTGGTCAGCTTCAGTTCCGCACATCTCCCCCCCTTACAATGCAACCTGGGAATACTTAAATTCCCCGCAAAAGGAAGATTTTGCCCGGTATCTGGTAACCACCTTTTTAGTAAGTGGAATTACAGCTTTATCTCAGTTCTACCTTCCCAATTTCCTTCATCTTGCTATACTGTAATTCAGTTTCTAATAGACCAGCAGGTTCATGTTTGTTTCTTAATTTTGCTCTACTGGCTGCTTCTCTTTGGAGTTTTCAAAACTTTTCATTTTCACCAATATATACAAAAACAAGGACTAGATTTAGAACTTTGCCATATAGGCCTCAGTTTCTAAAGCACAGAACTTCATATGCAGACACAGGTCTGAGTAAATTTGCATATCTAAATCCTAGTGCTTGAAAAGTTGTCATACAAGTGAGCCTACATACACAAAGATGAATAAACACAGAAACCTCTCACCTGAAAACCTCATAGATACTGACAGAGAAACTAACACTTTCATGTAAGTCTGGAGGCAGGAACTTGTGACTGCTTAAATTTTAAGGCTGACATCACCTTTTCAATGCTGTTAAACTACAATAGCTAAAAAGCATAGTTTATTCATTTTCCTGAATGTGTTTCAGGATGCAAGTGATTTTGGCTTATCAGAGGTTTGCTTAGAAACAGTCAAGTGGTTTTTGATGAAAAGATAGACATACCTGTATTGTACGTATAAATGACACCAAGACTCTCTCTTCAAACTCATTTACTGGAGTATACAAATTCAGAACTTTTACAATCTGTGAAGAAGAACAATCACTTTCAGGTTCATATTACTCACCAATCAACAGATGTATCCATGACTACTAATAATATAATTTTAAAATTAGCTATGTAAAAAAAATATTTTAAAGTATCTGTCTTTTTTTGCTTTATTGATTAATGCAGAATTCCATCAACCTGCTCAATGCTATGTTAAATGACTGCCTCCTTCAGAACATACACTCTTTGGAGGTAGAAACCCTAAATTTCTACATATGTGATGAAAATACCAAATGATGGAAAAATCACAGGAGAAGTAACTGATTGTTCTCCTACCAACCCTTGAAAACATGATGCACTCCTTATCCTAATTTTGACTCTGTAGTCATGACCTCCTGTATTCTTACAACTTATCTGTTTTTCAAGAGAGTGAGCTACTTCTCTAAAAACAGGGCTAAAACCACCAAGGGTATGAATTACATAACAAAGACTTTATATAATAATAATATGGGTGAAACTTGGAAAATCTATTAAAAATTCTCCTTTTTTACCATCCCTTTATTAAAAAAACAAGGCACTTGGTTAAAAATTCCTAATATTAGTTAGGAATTCTAACTTCTTACTCAGTAGAAAACCAAGTGATTTTCCAGTGATGTGAATTAATAAATCAAAACGGCTTTATCAGTGCAACTGCTAGTGCTGACACAACTGTGAAAAAAATAGGGAATTCTCTTCTTTTTCCTGGTGAGAATTGTTCAGTAAGCATCAAAGATGCTTGGGTCCATTTATTCCTGTACAAGCTCTATGCAAATGTAGCATGGTTTGAAAAAGAAGTGGAACATATCTGTACAAAATCTGAGTTTTCCTAAATAGGAGTCTGTTTACTGAGATCCACCTGGTTCAGCCTTTGAGGCTAATGGGTACAGTAACTTTACACTCTTGTTTGCAGACTCAGAGACAACAGCCCTGTTTGAATTGTCCATCAGCTTGGCTGGATACCAACTGATGGCAGAAAGATCAATTCCTACTATCCTAGGCAGAGCTGTGTGGAGTACAGAGATGTCTTTGAATGAAGACTTTTCTCTAAGGATTTCCAAAAACTGAGAGACTGTGTATAGCAATGCACCCTGAACAATCTATTGAGCTCCCTCTCATTTGTTCAAAACTTATTTCAAACACCAGACTCAAAAGGGTCTGATCCTTTTTTCACACCTTCAACTTAATCTGTTTTAGCAAAACAAAGTGAGAAACCTCCAATTCATGTGTGACAGCATTGCTGGCAGGGATAGCAAACACCAACAGAGCAGAGAGCTGCTCAGGAGGGACAGCAAGACAGACAATGAGGATTTGCTCACCTGGGCAGTAGTCAGTGCATTGCACATTGAGCAAATGGCTTCTGCATCTTCATCCGTTTTCTTTTTAACTTGCAACAACTGTGCAGCCTGGATGAGGGGTTCCAGGGTTTCCTTAGCCCCACTATTCATCAAATTTTTATCACGTAGCCATTCTTCCAGTTGACTCACATTGTATCTGTACAAAGAGGCAAGAGCATCAAGAAAATTAATGCTTGATAATGGAAAAACGGAAAGGATGTGCAAATTCTCTTTCCCAGTGCTGCTTCTTTGTTCTTATGTGTTTTTCCTTCTTGTTATTTTGTCTACACACTGTTTTCTTCTAATTAAGGCAGGGATTTTGACTTTCATAACAGTTAGAAACTAAGGTCAAAGATTTCCACTAACTAGTCTTGACCCATTTGTTTCTGTTCCTATTAATTGCGTGAATGTGATAAGAAGGAAGACAAATGAGATTTTGTCCATGTTAAAGTACAGTGAGGCTTTGGGAAGTAACTCGAGGGACTGGAATGCCCCGGCTAAATTTTCTGACATATGCCAGTAAAATCCATTGGACAAGGGATGTGAAATGCAGGAGATGATTCAGATGGCTTTGCTGAGGAAGCAATTACCAACATTTCACCTACGGTTCTGATTCCCACTTGATAATGAAACACTTTCTGGTTTGCTTCTACCACATTTCCTTGAATGTCAGGTAGGATTTGGCCAAAGTCAACTATGCTGTTTTTAACCAAATTTCAGTGAATCAATTTAACATCATCTGCACCTGTTTGCATGTGGAAAAATAAATATTCCAGATACCTGCAGCTCCATCAAAATGATATTGAGCAATGTCAAGAGTCCAATAAGATTTCCAGCAGTGCATTCAAGAGAACTGTAACAAGCTTTCCCACCTTATCTGCATTCCTTTGCTCCAGGAGCACATGTCCTTGCGCAGGAGAAGGTTATTGAGCGTCACGGCCCCGATGATGTAGAACATCTGCTTGACCACCTGTTTGATCAGCTCGGGGTCCATTCCGTGCTGGCACATCACTGAGTGGAAGGAGTTCAGCTGCCGGATGATGGAGTCCAGCGTGTAGGTGCCTTCGTCAGCAATGCTGGAGGTTCTCTTCCGCAGCCCCGTCGGTTTCACCCCTGAGACACCTTGGATGGTCTCGTGCTCCAGCATTCCTGAAACTGCATTGGATTTGACACCATTACTCTAACGACTGAAAGCGTCGTATACACAAGCATATAGTGCAAGACAGCAAAGCAGAGAGAGTGGGCTGGGCTTTCTGCAAGCCACAGTTCACTGTGATTTCCAGAAATTGTCTGTCCCACTGTGTGCTGCAAAATCTAAGTTCACAGCATTGTTACAAAGATTCCAGCATGTGTGTTTAAAAGGACAGTCTGAATCTAGGAAAGTACTTTTTTCCTCCCAGGGTCATATGAGCAGTGGAGTCAGCAAACTGAGAGCTGTTCCATTCTTCTAAATATTGTGACTGGAAAGCCTCATGAAAATTTCTGTGGAAGTACTGTCTGAACAGAAAATGAAAAGTATTCCTAATGAAAAAAAACCGCTCTCTGAATGTTAGCTTTATTACCACTGGTGATTTAATTCCTCACTGCTGTCCATAGCAACAATCAAACATTTTTTTCCATATTAATTTCAATTAAGAGTTCCCATGTAAGTAAGGTCTGATTTTCCAATGGGATATTTCCCAACAGACAGGACAACAAATATCAGATTGTCTAACCAGCTTCTTCCTACACATGCCTGATTTATGCCAAGCATGAATAAGGTATACCAGTTTATTCTGGCACTGCCAGAAGAACCAGTCACAGTTCAGTTTTTCATCTAATCCAACCTATCCAGAAAAGTCCTTGTCATCTATGAACAGAATACCATAAGAACTATTAATGAAACTGCTGTTTAGGAAGAAATATGACATACACCTACTACCACCATCACGATTTTCATTTCGGTACTATGTTGTGAAGCTTAAGGAATTCAACTTTGCCTTACCAATCATTGGTTGCAGAATATTTTCCAACACCCGGACAAGTTGTTGGTAGATCTGAATAGCCAAGTCACTCAGTACTTGTCTGTATTCTGCTAAATCAAAATTGGTGAGGCAGTGTTCATTTTGACGAGGTGTATTATGCTTCATAAAACCCTGAATTTATAAAATAACAGAAATTATTGCTTCAGTAGAGCACAAAAATATTACACAAACCCAGTATTTGCATTTTCTTTCTTTCATGCAACTGACAAACAATACCTTAAGTTACAGCCCCTCAGAATTTTAGTTTGGAACTTTGTCTGCTTGAGGCTAAAACTAGGATTTGCATTTCAAGTGTGATGCCCACAGCATCTGCTTCCTTAACTCAAAATTTCAGGTCTGTGACTCAGGAACAAACTCTGCCAGCTTTCTGGTGGGCTAGACTCCCTCCCACTCCAGCAGGGACATTTTCACCTGGCCAGCTATGGCCAAAAGCCCAGTTAAGCTTGAAAGAGGAACTGGGCGTATCACAGCCTCCAAACATCAACTGGTCTGCCACGCTATGCCTAAAAGGCTTAATATGGCCTTTTTATAGGGAGTGCAGTGAATCACTGCTAAAAACCATAATGGGAGCTGCCAGATTGTCCTGCTTCATCTGAGCTGGCCCTTTTAGGAGCCCAATGTCATCTAGACCCTGGGTCCCAGCCTGCCATAAAGGGAAGGTGGCTCAAATCTTATATCCCTGTGCTCTCCACTGATGCTGTCACCATCATTCCAAGAGGTGTAGCCATTTTAAGAGACTATGACTAGATCTGTTATACAAGATTTGTTAAAGGGCAGTGCTGACAACAGTACTGGAGAGCAAGAGAAGTGGGAGTAAGAGCACTGCTTACGTCTTCTCCACTGTACTGCTTCAAACAGTGCAAAAATCGGCAGGTGTTCGACAGCCAGAAGGACACTGTTTCAAAGTCATCTCCTCTTTTCTGAAGATAAAAACAAACACAGTTCAGCAAAGACTGGTAGGAGAAATAAAATAATAGAATGCAAGATACACAACTAAACACTTAAAATACACTTTCTAGCAGATCCTCATTCTGATGTTTTGCAAAACTTTGTGTATTACAGTAATGAATTAGGAAAGCAAGGGTTTTGGCAAAGTGCCATTTAACACCCTCCCTGTTTTCCTTAGTATTTTTCATGAATATGATTTCCTCCACAGAGATGATCTTTCTATGTTTTACAGGCCCATTCTAATTGCTCTAGGCAGAAATCAAAGGGCAATGTGACTATATTCCCAAAATACCCAATGACTCTTGTGAAGACCCCAGCGGGGAAAACTGGAACGATAAACAGCCAGCAGGAGGAGCAGGAAACAACAGTTTTGATGAATGTCACTTACATCATAACCATTTTGGCAGCCTGGTGTGGAAAATGAAACAAAACAACAAACCCTTCTCACCAAAGAATACAAGACTGATTATATGCTGAGTAGTTCTAGAGCACCATAGTGTGCACTTCTTTCACTTAAATATGTTCAAGAACTCCTATGGATATCTAAGCTCCAGCAGGACTGTTTACTAAGTATTTTTTCAAAACTTGTAGTTTGATTAAAGGCTTGGCTTTTGACACATCTCTCTCATTTAAAAAAATAAAAAACCATGTAAGCATAAAACATATTTATGTCTTAATTATGCCTTCAAGATACACCTGGCCTGAACTCTCCCAGCCAATTCCTTACAAAGACTTTGGGCAGTAACATATTATCACCAGTGTAATCTGTAGGTGAAGCAAATGAGGAATCTGTTAACCAAAACTGCAAATGAAACTGTTTATTTAAGGGCTCTGAAGATCAACAGAGACTGACTCTGCAAACTCTGCCTACATCCAAAACTTTATAAGCTGAGCTTCAGAGGACAGAGACTACTCAAAACAAAAAGAAGGTAGTTCTTTTCCCATTAATTCAATGCATCTCTGCTACTATATGGACAAAATGTCAGCAGTGCAATTTGTTGTTTTTTTAACACAGCTCTTGGGACTTTAGTGGGAATTCACTGATCATAACCCCGAAGCCAATTCACTGAAAGCCTCATTCTCGTAACATAAAACCAAAAGCAAATTTCAAATTAACATTTTTTTCTAAACTAGGCAGACTAACTAACCTTTAACACTTTTTTGATGCCATTGATAGTGGAAGTCAACAACGACCGCACTTTCTGGTCATCATTAAGGTAATCTGCATGGCGCACACACATGAACAAAATATATGCTGGTAGTCCTGGAATCAGGTTGACAGCTACCCCACGTGGTTTCAGCTCTTGGGAAAAACAAACACACATTGTCTTGTTAAGTGTCAAGTCATTAGAAGATGTTATATGAGGTAATTGCAACCTCCCCAGTTAATAGCATATACATGTATATATATATATTTATGTCTGGCCAGTGAAAACTCAGAGCAACACTAAGAGCCACTTTCTTGGTAAAAAGAATAGAATAAGAAAATATAAGTGCCTGGTAAAAATATGCAGGCACAATATGTACTATACTCATCAGGAAGGATAATTAGATTACAATACATTTGTAGGAAGTGTAGATAAACTGAACACTCAAAACCAAAATAAGCTATTCATTTCCTAATGCAAATTCTGTGCTCTCATCATTCATTTTTTCAAGTGTATGGAAGCAGAGAAGGCCACAAATGAGAAAGATGCTTACCTAAAATAAGATTCTTGACAAGTTTTTGTTCATCCTCCTTCTTATATTCCAACATCCCTTGGAAGTCCTTTTCTTTCCGTGGAATGTTAACTGGACGAATAGGTTCATCAATGATTTGTCCAGGTGATATGTTCTCCATCTGGCCCACTTCAGAGAGAGAATAGAAAATATTATATTTTCCAGTGAAACCAATATATACCAGAGACATTTCTGCAACATTCCTAAGGGAAGTCCTGGCTCCAGCAGGACAAGGAAGAGAATATTAAGAGCAAAACGGAAAACTCATTGGTTGAAAAAAGGTGGTTTAGTAAGTGAAAGAAAAGGGGCTGGGTGGGGGCACAGGAAGCAAAGGTAATCTCTCATGATAAACCCCCACCCTGAGGTAACTGATGTCCAGCCAGTCTCAAACAACAGCTACCTTGTGTGCAAAAAAACCCCTCCTGTGGTTCCTGATATTAGGAGGTGCAGCATATGGAATATTCCTCTGGCCAGGCTGGGTCAGCTGTCCTGGCTGTGTGCCCATGTGCCCTCCCACCTCAGCTTACTGAGGGGACAGAGTGGGGAAAAAAGGAAACCTTGACACTGCCCAGCAGTAGCCAAAACACCGGTGTGTTCCCAGCAGTGTTATAGACTCAAATCCAAAACACAGCATCATACAGGCTGCTATGATGAAAGTTAACTCCATCCCAGTCAGACCTACTGCATCTTTCTAAGTTAATTAGGCAATAAACACACCAAATTGCATTTTCAGGAGCATTTTCCCACTCTGTATTATGTATGAACATTACTGTGATCTTGCCAGAGAAGTAACTGAAGAGTATGGTAAGACTTTAAAAAAAAAACAAAGCCATTTAGTTTGAGTAACTAACCTTCACATTCAAAGGAAAACTGGGTAACTCATTTTTGCCTGGTTCATATTTAGTACTGCTTTTCTCTTGACAAAACCACATACTGTCTTTGAGTACACAAACAGGGCAGGGAACATGCCTTTATGTTTGAATACTTTCTGCCTTCAGAGAAACATCAATCTCCTTTTCTCAACAAATCTTGTAAAGGTTCATAAAGGAACACACAGAAGTCTGAGCATATGTCCTGTTTCTCAGTCAACAGAGGCTAAAGATACTGAAGACCTCCCAACTGCTAAAACAGATGGGTATGAGGACAGATCACAAAGTAAACCAAAATCGTTCTCTCAAAATATGGAAGTACCTTCGAGTTCACCAATCTTCTTAGCAAATACTTTCAACTGCTTCTTTAACTTGCGCACAGTTTTGTCCTGCTTTTCCAGCTGCTCCATTAAATCCTGTAAATTAAAATAAGGGAAAGATTAAGATATGGGAACAATCCTGTACCGTGTGACAGAGACAAAAACAATGCTGTTAGAGTTATGAGGCAGTGAGGAAAGCTGAACAGAAGTGCCATCCTCTGGCCAAGGGTTGCAAGCTGGTACACTGCCTACAACACAAGCCAAATATTGCAAATAGTATTAAGTTATATGCAGCATGACAAAGGCAAAGCTCATAGGCAGGTAGATTCTGCAGACACTCAGAATGAGGTCAGTTTGTACAGCAGAAGATATTTTGCTGCAAACACATCTCCCTAATGCTTCCTCCCTGCTCCTCCAAATGCCTCACAGAAATTACTGTCTTTATTATTAAACAGCTATCCTGTATTTCTGTATCATTTATTCCTGTCTTTAAGACTGACTCCTTATCCAGACCTATCCATGTTATGAGAAGATGAGAGAGAGATTCCTAGAAAGACCATAACTTGCACTCAAATTTACCAAATCAAATATCCAAACACCATTTCTTGTGTTGCTCTGCCATTACCCTTGCTGTTGTCACATTTCCTTACACTGAAACTGGTTTCTTACATGATTTTATTCTAGATGAATAACATCTAGCACCTAAAAATCCTATTCTTTCAATAAACCATATTTGTCCTTCAAAGGAACACTCCCCAGAAATCTATCTTTGAATAGTTCTGTGACATATTTATTCTAGTACATTCATAAAATAATCACGTAATTAAAAAAGGGAAAGTCTTTCTAAAGAAAGCAAAACCTCAAGCTCAAACAACCTGAAAGCCATTCCAGGTTGAGTGTTGGAAAGTGGTTTAGAAGAAAAATCTCCTAAGCGTGAGAATTATTCCTGGCACTGGTAAGGACAGAAGGGATTGTAAACTCCCTGCATCAAAAGCATCATCTGGGAAACTACACCTCTTCTGAAGTACTGAAAAATTTTAGTGCAGCATAGGTACAAACCTTAATCATGTAGTAAAAGAGTTTACAAGCTGATACAATATACTTGAGCAGTAAGATATTAGGCCTGTTGACAACAAAATTGAGGCCATGCTTCACATTCGAAGCACCGTTCAATTTTACAACAGAAATCCTACTAATAACACTACATACCTGTTGTCAGATAAAGCAATTTCTCCTGGAATTAACACATGTAAGTTCAACAGATTGTTTCGAGTGTGTAAGGGAAGCGATATAATTTCAAAACAACCTCTATGTGAAGATGAATTAAGTTCCTTCTATGGTTCCTCTAAACAAATTTAACAGATTTTACATCTCATTAAGATCTGGAAACTCATAAATTACATTCTTTCAAGATCACATATGGTGCTGTCTTTAATTACTATGGAAATATTATCTCAAATGTCATTCTTCATATCTTGCATTTCTGAAAAATATTAAAGTAAGAATAAATTCAGGCTATGACTGGATTGCTGGCATTATTCACCTTGGTAAGGACCTGTATGATCAGTCCTCTACTTTTCTGAACTGAGTCTAAATGTATCAAAGTTTCAAACCAAAGAATAATTTTGAAAATTGAACATCTTTTGCATCATGTACCTCTTTTCCAGGGCAGTATTAAGTAGTATTCAAAAAGAAACTGCTTTGCTCACAGTGCAAGGCTCATATTAGTAACAAAACTGTGCATCAGAGAGAAACACAGATTACACGAAGGACACTAACAAAAAAAAGCAGTGAAGGAAGTAATTGGCATCATGAAGCTCTCTGCAGGGGCATTTCCTCTGAAAGGGAGAAAAGGAGACAGCCTGCTTTTCAATTAGTGCTTCAGAAACAGCGACCGAGACAACAGAGAAACAGCATTCATGTGAACTACATACAATCATCCGCTTGTAAAGGGAAATCCGGTACAACTGATACTTCTTGGGGTCATCTGCATACAACTCCTCATAAAACTGCAAAAATAGGGACAGGATTGGTTTTCTCCCTCCCTCTGAGACACTGAAGTGAGCACTCTGCAGAGTAAGTCAAGAATTTCCTACTCCTAGGTAGTCTAGGCCTTAGTTGTGTTCATGCCAGCACCTCCCAGAGAGAAGCTGATATAGATGAGCTGCAGAACAGTCAGATCTTTTAAAAATGGGCGGTATTAGGACTGAAAGCATGGAATACCAACCTTTGTGAGAACAGGGACAGGATATTTTCTTATGCTAATCGAGGTAGGATTGCAGTGAACACTACAATTCTAACATGGCATCTGGAAAGCTGCGAATTGTTTCCACTCCAGGGCTAGGAGTGGAACTGAAACACACACCTGGCTTGGAGTGGACTTGAAATACTCAAACATCTGAAGTGAAATACTAAGGAATGAGTCTATATTTAACAAGTAAAATTACATTCAGTGTATTTGAAAACAAAGAGAACTCCTCTGGGCTATAATTACATGACTGTGTTGTCTTGGGAACACAATGTGATGAGTAGGTCTCTGGGGAGAAAAATGGTAGAAAATCGTAACATGTGACTAAGCAGCTGGAGGGAGCTGCTGTGACAGAAACATTCACCATCTACCTTTGCCTGTGAGACTGTGGCTGCTGAGGCAAACTTACACTTTTAGCCACTTCTCCAACATGTATCAGCTGAATTATCTGATACTTTGCTCAAAACCTTTGGTATTAAGACAAGACTCCAACAGTGATAACTTCTGTCATGTACATTAGCAGGAAACACTACACTTTGGCTTGTTTGGAGGAAGCAATGACACTCACAGCTAGGGTTTTTCTGGCTGAAGTAGCAAGTTTCCCTTTACCAATAACAAGCCAAACATATTCCAACATAGGTCTCTTTGGAAGATTTCCCCAGAAATGAAGCAGCCCACATAGGATGAACATACTTCTTTGTGTGAAGAAAGGTTTGGGCAAAACTCCCTACCTCTTCCACAAAGAAGTTGTGCAGTACACATGAAATACTAACAATTAGCTAAGTGACTTCCATCCAAGTTTCTTTTTATGGAACTATTTCTGTTTTCAAAACATACTGAATAGCTGGAGCTTGTAAAACATTGGATAATCTGTGTAGCTTCAGGCAGGGAAGAGAGAAATGGGAAGATAAATTACATTAAATAATTAAAGAATTACATCAGAATTTTTCAATGAAATAAACAAATCTTTCAGGGGAAACACTACTCCTTGGCATTATTAGTTTTTATGACTTCCCTGGATATCAGCATTCTATTTAGCCATGACTAAACTCACCAGCTGGAAGTTGGGATCCACAAGCTTCCTCAATGCCCCAAACTTCAAACCAATTTCCTGAAACATTATTACTTCAGGAGCAATCACAAGCCTCTCTATCCCATTAGCTTACACTCAAGAAAACCACTATCCTTGTGCAATTCTTTTGCAGGAAGCTGCCATCTGAAAAATGGTAAGAACCTACAGGTGTGGCAGGCCTGTAAGTCCCCGTGCCTGCTCCCACAGCATCGTTTCTCTTACCAAGTTCTCATTAGTCAGCCGGGTGATCTCATGCTGCAGACTGGCTTCAATGCGGGCCTCTGGAGGCAGCTGCAGGTTCTGGGCCAGGAGCTGCTGCTGCCGATTGTTTTCTTCCTTCAGACTCTGGATCTCACCTCGCAGTGATTCCAGTTCATTCTCGTGGCTCTTCTTCTGCGACTGAAGCTGAGACTCCAGCAGCCTAAGGAGGTTGAGCAACAGTTTGTGTGAACACACTCAGAAAGTTACATCCCCAGTTCTCAGAGGGAGTGTAAAGCTTTAGCTGCTGCTCAGGAACAATTAGCCATGGCTTGCAAAGGAAAATGAAAAAGGCAGAGTACTCTTTAAACCCTTCAAGTATGCCTTCTAATTAAATTAGGCTTGCATGATCAAAAAGTGGAGAGAAGTTAATTGTGACACTGCTTTGCGTTTCCTTTGATTGAACTCGTACTGTATATGGTGCCACTTAGGCAATAAATGTAAAGCTAAGTCTTCTCAGATTGACTGAAGGGGCTTTAAAGAGGTTTTACCTCTAATCAAATCAAATAATCTTAGCTGCAGACGACACTATGTACACTTAAGCTAGCACCTTGCAATACTAACAATGAAAATGATTTTTAGAATTAACTTTTTCACTCAGAAACCATTTAATTGCAAATGCACGTAAATAATCTATATTTTTACATTAAACCCAACATTTTTCAGGTGGTTGTCCTTAATGCATGAAAGGTCAACAACAGAATCAAACTCAGGACTGAAATCCAGGAGCTTTATCCTCACCATTGACTTGTTCTTTCCCCTTGGGCACACCACATCTCAAATCCTTCTCATTGTGAAATGTGGATAACACAATGCCTCCTGCCAGGCAGTGCTGGGGGACCTACTCCTGCTTGTAAGGCACTGTCCAAGGGCTCTGACTCATAATGTTGTACATACACAGGAAATGACCACACTAGTGACTACCAGTGTTCAATTAGACAATATTTCAGGGTTTAAATATGCATAAGGCAGGAACATTTATTAGTAACTAGACTGATGAAGCACACAAGGACAAATAGTCATTTCCTTGCACTGCTCTGCCATTTAATATATAGCTTCTTGCAGTCTAATATAAAGTCTCTGCAGTGCCAGGACAAGAGGCAAGAGGCACAGAGCAAACCAACTCCCACCCTGCTCTGCAGAACACTTGCTCTAAGTTAGATCTTCCCAGGTTTACACAACAATGTTAGGGGTAGAATGTGTTAGCACCAGAAAAGGAAGGACTTGAGTTAGCAGAAGTCATTGTAAAGCACCACCTTCTGTAGTTACTGCTACCAAATGCATACACTGGAGAACATCAGCAGTGCTGGTGTTGTGAATTAGTTGTCAGGGCAGGACTAGGAAGCATTTTGGAATGGTCAGGGTCATTTTGGTCAGGGACACCAACAAGCACACAGAGCCAGAGCTGCACTTCTTGACAAGGCAACTCTCGCCTGTCCCATGAGCAGCACAGTCCTTGTAGAGACCACAGTGATCCCACTGAGGCTTCAACAGCACCATGAGGAACTAAAGATTACTTCCTTTTCATGGTTATTTTGTGACTTACATTTTCAATCTGGCATGGAGAGACATGGGAGAAGAATGTTTAATTTACTGAACTTGAGACACAAGGAGAATAAGATCCATTTCAGTTTGAAATTTAAGAGTACACTGAAGCTACTTAAACAACAATTTAATAATTACTAAAATGATTGTACTTCTTTAGGTTGAAAAACTGTAAGGAATATAAATTTTGAAACCTGGTGGAAAGGCACACAAATAATACCTAGCTACAAATACTTTCCAGCTGTGGAGCTTCTGGCATTTTACAGTCTACTTTCGTGCAAGTATTCTTATGAATTATGTATTGGCTGTTGTGCCATCTTAAACTTTTTACACTATAAAACCTGACAAGTAGAAAGCTTTGGGGACTAGACTTGAGGAAACTCCTAGTTTGTATAATTTGTGTTTTTTTCTAACTGCTAAAGCAATAGAAGTACTGTAGCTAAAGCAAACCCATAGCAAGGGGTACAGTTAGCTAGAAAAGAAGATGCAAATGAAGAAAAAAAAAAACCATTCTGAGAAGTCTGGTAACCTGTTGGCTTGTTTTAACCCTTCATAAGCCAGCCAAAGTTCTCCGTCCTCATTCAGCATATGATAGTCCTGGGGAGATTGCCTTTCAAGAAACGTGTTTAAAAAAATACAAGAGATATATGTGATGGTGATGAGGTGACATGGTAAGGACATTACACACTACATTACAGTTACTATAAAAGAGAAACAAAAAACGCTCTAGAACAACTTAGCAAATTACTTTTCTTGTTTATGTGTTTTTCTTCTTAATGATGCAATTCAGGTCTCAGTGACAGCCCAGCTGGTTGCAGCATTCTGTGCTGTTACAATAAATTCATTGCCACAGACTATTGTGATCACTGTGGTTCAGAGGGTGACAAACCATCCTGGGGAATGGCACCTAGGCCAGGCCATGCAGCAATTAAAGGCTAAGAAGATGGAAATTCAGAAAGCTTGATTTTACATTTCCCCATTATTTCCAAATCCTTTCAAATATTGCACACAACAATTTTACTGATGAAATCAAATTACAACCCCAGCTATGAATGTTCTCTAGACACACATGGATGGAACTGACTAAACACAATATACACAGTGTGTCACAGCAGACCCCAACTGATGACAAAACAAAGAAAGAGAACTTGTACCTGTTTGTTTCCTTCAGTCCAATATATGCCTGTGCTATTTCTCCTTTGTCTTTCATCTTCTGTACATCCTCCAAGAGGATCGTAGCATCTGTCATTGTATGCTGGAAAAAGAATGATAATTTCCAGTAAATTTAACAACATAACTGCTCCTTGAATCCATGTTTTCTTCATGTGGAACACTAATCCTTGAGTAGTCACATTAAATAAGTGTGGGTACCTGAGCAAGAGGTTGGTCCATAATTTCTATGTCCATTTGGTTTATCTTTTAAAATAAATGCATGCAAAATGGTTAAATATTGGTCTGTCTAGTAAGTGGGTACATATGTTAATCTCTTTCCATTTGTTCATTAAAAAAAAGGAACAAAATAAATTTCATGGAATGTTGAATTTCCATTTTATTCAAATTACCAGGAACAGCTGCTAATACTAAAACTGAAACAGCATAGTTTTGCCAGCTTGATTCTATTAATATTTTTTAAACATAGCATTACATGGAGTCTTTCAAATCTCAAAAATAAGAAGTATATGTATTTTAAATACTCTTTTAAATACTCTGTCAAAGCAGGAAAGAATTGACAAGGGCTTGAGATTTTCTAATTTAGATAGCATCATAGTACCATTTAGTTTCAGTTTTGAATGTTTATTATGGCACTTTCACTTTTTCTTCAGTAAAATTTGAAATACTTAATGGATTTTCACAGTCACCTTGGCCAGTCTGGTCTGCATCATTGCCATGGAGTACCACAGGACTTTAATGAACATAAGAGAGATGGAATTCTGACTTTTTGACTTTCAAAACAAGCAGATGATGTTTTCATGAGCACAATTTTGAAAAGTATTTACAGTAACAGCCTTGTGGACATAAATTCTGGAGTCTAGATCTCTACGTCTAGTACAATTTGTGTTATCCAATATGAAAAACAATAAAATATGAAAGCTCCTCAAAGAATTATTCCCAACTTCTTTATGAGATCTTTGAGGGTTCTCTACTATTAATTTACTACAGAGTAAAACTGCTGTATCTCACTTGCTGAGCTGTCAAGCTTTAGCAGT
The DNA here is from genome assembly GCA_013397315.1 of Donacobius atricapilla. Classification (NCBI taxonomy): domain Eukaryota; kingdom Metazoa; phylum Chordata; class Aves; order Passeriformes; family Mimidae; genus Donacobius; species Donacobius atricapilla. The sequence goes on along the minus strand of WBMY01002341.1, from coordinate 163,890 downwards.
CTGAACATCTATAATTTAGGGTCAGTTCAGTTTCTTATACTCTTATATGTATTCAACTACATTTTCTAATCAAACATTCAGCAATTCCTAACCAGTATCTAGAGATGACAATGTGAGTCCACAGTGTTTGCTGCTTGTTGAGAATAGCAAACACTCTAAAGTAAGGGACTTCTTCATACCATAGACACTTAATTTGTTGTGAAATATAAGGGCTTTGCAAGTTAACAGAGGTCTGATTCCTGGATCACAGCGTGTCATGGTAGAACACGAAATAGACTGACTCCATATAGTTGTCAGAAGAGAAAGAAGACTTTATTTACAATTCCAACGGTTTCTTTTATAACATGCTGCACTAAAAAGGTCTAATATTGGTCCATGGGACTGACACTTCTCTCCATTGATTAAGTAATAGGAAACAACCCCTGGGGACAGTTGTTATGAGAAAGGGAACACTGTTTACTGAACCTGTTTTTAGAAACGGAAAGAGATGTTTTGAAAAAAGAAACTGTTGACAGCTTTCCCTTGGGAAAGGAGCTAACAATGGTTAGCAAACTAAAATTCTGTCAGGCTCAGAAATATCGAGCCCACAACAGTGCTCCCTGGATCACTGTCCTTACCCCTCAAACATACTCAGCCAGAAACATGATGGAGCTGACTAGACCGATTCCTACCTCCTTCCTTTGATATTCAGGGTGTCATAAACCAATAGTTCAAAACTGTTAAATCTGCTTGTTTTGAATTAACTTGTTTCCCTGCACAGAGCATGAAGATGTGCAAGCAGAGGACACAGAATTATGGGAAAAGTTTTTCAATAGTATCAAAGTAAAATGCAAGAACATGCATGTAACTTAAGAGGCAGGGAAATGACAGCTCAATATTGTTGAGGGTTATTTTAGCATTCAGGAAGTTCTGGTTTATAACTATAGAAGAAAATGTGTACCTTATCCTCCTGGCAATCAAATTGGTAGGCAAGAAAGAAGAAAAAGAAAACATTTTAAAAAATCTGTCTGCGCTGCAGCTGTTCAACCTAAAAAGCAGAAGCTATCTGCAAACTGGCTGCTGGCCATCCCACAGGTCACCTTCCTATTTCCCTCATACTCATAGCTGCTGTAAAATCAACACATCCATCCCACCACTGCTGAGAATGTTATTGAAAGATTTACTAAGTCTTTATTTACAATGTTCTAAATACTACAGAAAAATGTGTTCTGTTTTCTTTACAGTCAATCATTTAAATCAAGACATATATCTTCATGCACCACAGACTTCCAGATTACTTAGGACAAATATAGCCATAACATTGCAGCAGCAAAGGAAAGATGACATATCTGTACATTCCTTGCTGCAGTTATGAAACACAAAATAGCTCAGTTCAGTGGAAATTACTAGTTCCTTGATTTACATGATACCTTTTCAGGTTGAATGAGTCTTACTTGCAAAGCTATTACTTCCCTAACTGTGTCATCAGAGTCAGAGCTTTTTAGAAGATATGCATTTCAGTGGTTGTAATCTACTCTTCTTTCTATAAAAGCACATAGCACCTATCAAGCAATAATATGAAATTTACATATCTTCAGAGGTCATCTTTACAAAATGTTACCAACCTGCAATCATATAGATGTAGAACAAACTGTTCCTTTTACTGAACTAGTAACTGAAAGGAATCCCTGAGAATTCCTTTAAATTTCCCAGTCCAACCACACACTAAAGAAATGATACAGCTCCCAATGAGAATTATTTGTGCACGGCTAAAGGAGCCTGGGGGGGGATCAGACCTTTGGTACAGCCTGTACATCTTCACATGAGTGCTGGCAGAGGAACCCCAGACTGGTTGATTAACACAAGCTCCTAATTCAGACTGCTGTGATTTGTGTACTAATAATGGACCAATGGATTACACTTAGAAAGGTTTTCAAACCTAGATTATTTTCTTCTGCCATTTCAAGCATGCTGTTAATAAATAAAGCACGTCAATGATGCAATGTAGCTCTCCTACACAGAGCATCTGCTGAGTGTGATTTACCTTGGGCTGAATTGCCTCTTTCTGGCTAACAAGCTGAGACCTGAGGATGAGAACTTCTTCCTTGCGTACTTCAAGCTCTTCACTGACCGAGGTCAGCTGGTCCAGGAGGACTCTGTATGCTGGGGCACCAGGAGCAGTCACCTCTGGAGCTCGTGTCTCTGTGAGGGCCTTCTGCAGCTCATTCAACTCATTCTTCAGTTTTTTATTCTCAGATTCAAGTTCTTGACGCTGCAAGAAACAGAGGCAATTCTGTCACCCAGCAGCACTGCAACATGTCTGTAACCCACAGGTACAAAACTATGGATGGAAATGGTAAAAATGGTGTGTAACCGCAAGAAATCCACCCATCTCCCACATATCCCTGGCCTCTTGACTATGGTCAGTAGTGTCTGGGAGGATTTCACTAACAGGACTAACCTTTTGTCTGAAATGCAAAACCAGAACACACACATGAATCAGACAGATTTGATGGGAAACAGAATTGCCAATCTTTTTTTCCTCTTACTCTCCCCTTAGCAAAAAAAAAAAAAAGTTCACAACAAATACTGGTCAGCAGGCTAAGAAAATTCTGCATCACTATTAGGAAATATTTTTAGCTTTAGTGGTCTAAGATATGCAGTAATTTAAATAATGGTTTTTAAAAAGAGACCTACATTTATCAGTGTATTTTTTCTCAAATTAACTTGCAAGCTGTACAAAGTGTTTTAACAGAGAACTCCCTCTGGCTTAGCAGATCTTTTTGTTTTGTATCCCCAGCCATGCATCTACACCTTAGAAAGAGCAGTCCTATCATGAAATGACTGCTGGGGAATATTTGTTCTAGTTTCTCCAGCTACTATTTGGAAACAGGAGGGCTGATGTAATTTTCTATGCCAGCACTTAAAATTGGTGGCAAGAGTCTTACTAGAAAAAATCCAGAAACCTCTGTTTTAGAATTACCTTGAGCGACTCATACTCCAACTCTGCACCTCTTATGGGAGGCCTTTCTTCCTCCTATGAAAGAATACAAACAAGTATGAAAACTAAAAATCCTTCATTGAGGTAGGAAAACAAAAGGGAATTATTTTCCTATAAAACTGTCAAACACTCATTCTGGTACTGCTAATTGCTGTAGTTTGAATATTGGCATTGTATCCTTTACTTCTGAGTTTATGATATATAATTGGTTAATATAAATAAAATCATATACTGTCACTGGCAACGAAACAGAGCAGGATGAACCCATAGCATGCCAAAGAAATTCACTGGTGGAAATGTAGCAAGAAACAATTGCAAAACCGGTTTCAAAATTTTCTAAGAACTTAAGAAGACCAAATTGGGAGAATTTAAATTACAATCAGCTAACTTGTCTAAGCCCAGTGCTTTGGCTATGCATCCTGGTTGAAACACTTCTTCTGCCGAAAATGAACAATTACCCATTCTCCCCATCATTGAAGAAGATTTTCTTATGGCTATTCCTTAATAAAATCAGCCTTTCAGCCTTTTCTTTTTTGTAAGTGAAGTCCCAAGCACTTTTTGCTCCTGTTGTCTTCCATCAGAGGATCTCAAGGAGCTTGGCCAACTAAATAACCTGTCCCTAGAACTAAGCACCAGTATGAAACTTGTCATTAAATAAAGCAAGCGCTAGAGGAAGATAAAGATTTAGTGAAAGCCAGTCAGCATTCACAGAGCGACTGTTTCACAAGGAGGGACACTGGTGTCAGCATTTGATCAGCTGCAAGGAGTCCACCTTAGCTTTAGCACGGAGAGCCTGTTCTTCCTTTCTGTCCAGTTCATCCTGCAGGGATTGCTTTTCCTGCTCCAGTTCTGAAACCCGTTTCTGCAGCTTGAGGAACAGAGACATGTCCAGCGCTGCTTTTTTCTCACTAGGCTCCTGCTTTAGAAACAAGAGGGAAGTCAAGAAGTATTCCCCTTCCACAGCACAAGGAAGCACGACAGTGAGTAAAGACGGGAAACAGACTGGGGAAAGAGAGGAACACAGAAATGTTACTTGATTCTGAGCATTGACTATCTAAAATGTTTCATCAGCTATCAAACACTATTTTTTAAAAGGATTTACTAGTAGAAAATGTTTCTAAGCCTAAAGCCTAGCAAAAGAAAGCACTAGACACTACCTAGCAGTCAGCAGGTCTATAACTAAGCATACCTTATAGTCTTACTTGTTTGAAGGGGGGAAAGTAGAAAAAAGAAAAAGTTTGTGGTTAGACTCACCTGAAAACAACTGTAAATAAGGGCTTTTTTGATTGTTGGTTTAGTTTTCAATGATTTCTATAGTAAGTTCCTCAGCTAAAGAGAAATCTCTCTGTCGATTTGAAGGTCAATTTAGTGGGATGTGACACAAAAAATAGGTAACAAAAAATATACTTTATGCCTTTTTCCATTTATTGTGCTAACTATACAGCCTGTTCTAAGCCTAATTCAATGGCTACTTCTCTATTTTCTGGGCAAGGACCAATGTTTGCAATCTGAAGGTGCATTAGAAATTGTCCATCAGCCTTTTTGTACTTTATGTACTGAGAAGATCAAAGTATTTACTATGAACTGTACCATAAAATTTTAAAGCCTGTAAAAGGAACTAGAAAATTAATATTAATGACTGAAGCAGACAAGCAAGCACAGCCATTTCCACTTCATCTCCTTTTACTGTTAAGGAGAAGAGTCATAAACCACACCAACAGCTCAGGCAAAAGGAAACAGACTTTTGAGTTTTCTGGCTGTACTCGTTTGCCTTCAGGTGGGTCTGATTTTTTAATGTGGTTTTGTATAATTAATCTATATTGTTAGTCTAGAGTTGGAACTGGAGAACGTTGAGGGGTTAAACAAATACAGTGCTGCATTTGTTCACACTCTTGTGTGAGTTCATTTCTTCATTCATATTCTAAACCCCAAACCTGGCTGTAGAACAGCAATTCAGTAAGTCTGTTAACCAAAGGAAAAATGGCATTTGGCTCATATGTAACATCCCAACACATGTAGTTGCGCCGTCCTTCTACTGATTATCCGTGACTGTAGGAGCATCATCCTGAAACCATTATGCAAGGTGAAAAACCTAAGTGGGAAGGCAAATTACGAAAGAGTGCGCAGAGAGGCTGTGCCAGCCCCAATGCGTCAGGATATTTGCATCCAGAGGAGAAAATAATTCTCTGCGGAGGCTTTCCAAAGCAGCAATGACAGCCTCTCAAAAGCTACTCTGGAGATCCCTAACCTAGGCAGAGGGCACCCCGGGTGTGCTGTGCCCTGGCTCACAGTTAAAGAGACCTTCAGAATGCACAGAGAAAACTCTGACTCTGGAACGTGCCAAGCACAGCTGGACCCCACCCTGAGGGCTCTGTGGTTGCAGATCCACTGTTATGGGATGGGCTGAAAGGGGGAGTTATCTTGGAAAATATGATCAATGGCCTGGAGTTGCACCACGAATTATTTATGTTTATTATTCATTAGCTGAATCAAGTCATCTTTCTGGACAGTTTTTGAACATCTTCCTGATCATTTTTCCAAACATCCTGGGATTTGTATTGCTGCATATGCAAAAGAAACTCATGCCATGCAGCTACTAAAAATGCAGCTTGCCGTTTTAAATCATTGACTATACATACAGTAGGCAGCCTCCTCAGGAAGCCTCACTGGTTTTCTAAATTCCTGCTTTGTCCTGAATAAGTGATTGTGCTTACCAACACCGACAACCAAATGTTTCACAGATGCAAGTCGGCTGGACCAGCAAGTATCTACTCTATGCTTACTGTAATACAAGAAAAATTCGAAGCATACTTTGACAGTCTTTTTACACAGGATCACAACTAACTAGGGAATAAATGTTCTCTAAAAGAAAATGGGGAAAGTTGGATTAAAGCATTAGCTATCTCAGTATAAGGATATGGTGTTCAGAGGCACATATGAAAAAAGAGAGGAATGACTTCAACCATGTGTAAGTGGAAAGTTGTGGGGGATTTTTAACGTTACCTCCATCCTTAGTGGTAAGTCTTCTGCTTCTGTGATCTCAGAGCTGAAAGTATATTCAGATTCATTGCTACTGTGAGTTGAGTCCGTTCTTTTGTGCCCAGGCTTGGGGATGCTCTGAAGTACAAATGGAACAAATCAGTACCAGTATATGGTTTTCCGTGTGACTCTCTCTTCACAACCTGTAATTTAGCTTGTAATTGGTGTTATGTCACAGTTATCAAAATTCATAAGAAAGTATTTTTGATTCTGGTCTCTCTGAAGATCTAAAAGCCTATGAGATACAGTTAGCACTCAACTCTATGGAGACAGGTAGATCTTACACCACCAAGAATTGCTACAGAAAGCAGCACCAAGCAAGGATGCAGCACTTTGTGGGAAAGAAACACTCAGTTTACAGGAAGCAGAGGCAGCAATTTTTTAACTTCCTACACGTTCTACTGAGGAATACTTTATATTCCCGCCACAGAGAACATTCCTAGGACTACTTAAAATTTATCAGTGGATGAAGATGGTGCAAACAACCCCAGCAGACGTGAATAACTTGAGGGCAAAATAAGGGTGGACAGCCCAAGTAATACCACCAGGAAAGTCACAGCAGAAATTTAGCCTTCTTCACAGATGTGACAATTAATTTTTTTTTAAAAGCAACAAAAAATTTTAAATGTATTTGTTTTGGCTGAACTAATAAAAATAAACAGTATTTAAAAGGACAAATTCTCTTTTCAAGTACAGGTCCCCAACACATACAGCTGACAGCACTCACTAACTTATCCCACTAGACTCTGCCTAAACACAGTTGTAAACAGCTTTTGATTTCTCAGTTGTGGAGCCACCTACCACCATCAGGTTCATTTCATCCTTGAGATCATCATAGCGCTCCTCCAGGCGGCTGAACTCATTCAGCAGGTTCTGGTACCGTAACCGTTCATCATTCAGGTCCAGCTCCAGCTGCTTTGTCTCTTCCACCAACTTCTTTTCCATCGACTCTGCCACAGACAGCAGGCATCCAGAGTGAGAATTCCAGCCCTACCTATCATGCAGTGCATCCACCCAGGCGGTACAGGCCTGTATCTCCACCAGAGGAACAGCCTGCCCTTTGAAGCTCGTGTTTGTGCTTCTCTAGGTGAACATTAAGCCAAAAATATGAAGGGCCAAAGCATTATTGTGGCAGCCACAAAAGTGCTCACTCAGACCTCTGCTAATACCTTCTATAAGTGATTCCAGGAGGGAGGAAGAAGGGGCACCGTTGCTGTGCTAAGTAAAAGCAAAATATGAGATGCCTTACACCTCAAGCATCCTGACCCTCCTCATCACACCTCCCTCCATCACAGCCCTCACATTTAGAGTTAAGCTTTCCGGGCTGCTGCCTACACAGTCACAGCAGCCAGAAAAGTTGTAGTAGATAAACTGTGTTAAATATCAGAGTTGCCTTTTAAAAATTGAAGTGCTTTGGAACAGTCAAACCCCTAAAAAAGGCCTTGAACCCTTAGGATTTCATGGAAATGCCAATGGTAAATAATTCCGAGTTTGCAAGTTCTTAAAACAAAGAAATGAAATCCACAAAAAGGAATGCAAACTAAGGCAAATTAGCCCAATCTATGCAGCAGAATGTCATTTTACAAGGTAACATGAAGTAGAAACCCTGAATGAAGAGAACAGAGCCAACCTGTTATTTCCCTCGCCTGGTCATGGATGCGGCGGTTCAGCTCCTCCTTTTCTGTTTTCAGTAATGAGTTCTGCTCTTTCAGCTCTGATACCAGCTACAGAGATAATAAAATATTTGACTCAGAATGCAGTTCATCTTTAATCAGTAGCTCTAACAACAATGACATCTTTGTTGTAACAGTTAAATACTTAAACTGTTCTTCACAGAGTGGAACTAGGGAACTACTTTATATCTTCATTTACAAATTACATTTCTTAAATATGTACCACTTCAGACTCCTCTCTATGTTCTGCATCCCATTTCTGATCAGAGGCTACAGTTGCCTTGAAGCACACCGCAGTGCCATGCATTTCAGCGAAGTCCCAAAGATGCAAATGGCTCATTAAAACTATTCATAAACTAGTAATGCATTTGGTAGTTCTACGGTAAATTCCATTGCACTGGGTAACACCAAAATTTAACATCTTGCCTCTGCCCTAAAGCTGTGTCACTTAACCTGTGTTCAGGTTTGCCAGGTACTCATTTGTCTCTGATTATGGTTACTATGCATTTACTTTGCTTTATCTATTAATATTTTTCATATGCTTATCTGATATTAAATTTGTCACTGCAGCATCACATAACGATGGACTGGCTCTTCCAATACTCAAAACTTGCACTATTATCAGGATGTACTCCTGACAGAAATCAACCTGTTTGATATGTTTGTGGTTAGCAAAGATAAGGGGTTAGCTGAAACCTGTTGAACTGGACTGTGCATGTGCTGAATAGGCTGGCTGTTTACATGATGTGGGATGTAGCAGTACCTTTGAATAATGAGTATGGGACAGATTTCTGATATCTGTGTGATTACTCTCTCTAGGTAGGTAAAAATGATTTCTTGTTATGAATGCACTACCGACAAGTCAGAAAGCTTAAGGATTTGGATTTGTAAATGCTTTCAATATCAAAATCTGAATAGACTGGATACATATATTTACATACAATATATGGATTTAGCATATTCTTCTACCACAGGTGTAGCCATTTAGGTACCAAGCCTATTCAGGATTGTACAGCTACAAAAATACAGTAAAAATACCAGCCACACAAGCGAAACAATTTAGCCTGGGCAAAACCTGAGTGTACACCAGGCCCCTGTAAATCCTCTCATGCATCTGAGACCCCATACATGCCTGCTCAGTTTCATGTTTGTATTTGTCTGCCCGTTCCTCAATGCTCTTCTTCTCCGACTGCGTCTGGTGCAGCTCCTTGCGGAGCTTGGCAATCTCCTCCTGGAGGCTGATGACGCGGTTGGTGGCGTTCTTGGCCTCCTCCTCACTCAGCCGAAGCCTCTCCACGTCGCTCCGCAGCTTCTCTGTCTCCGTACTGTACGTGATCTCCAGGTTGTTCATCTTCTCCAGCAGAGATTTGTACTCTTTGTTCTTTGCAAAACACAACACGGACACAGCAGCTGTTAGAGAAGTTCTGATTTAAGGGAGCCTTTTCCTTTCCTACAGAGTACACCCAGACATGGGAGCGCAGGAGCAGCTTCCCCATTTCAAAAAGGTTTTGGTCTGGTTTTGGGGAATTGCTGAATGAGGTGACAGAACAGTCCAGTCTCTAAGCCTGCACATCCTAAACTAAAATCAGATAGAGAGCCCACATACATCAGACACCATCACCCCACCTTCCCCTAAAACAGAGCAACTGACGTGCTTCAAACGCAATACTGGCGTTAAGCGAGTGGGTGTTTTTTCTCAGTTCTGCTGAGAGGAACAAGTGGATGTTTGACTGTTCCAGTTCTACTGTGGCCTCCCCTTCTCTCCTGTCACTGTTCTTCATCAAAAAACAGAACTGAGCCCTGACAATGAAAATTCAGTGCATTCTGTGAATACCCACAGTGCTGAGAAGGTAACCAAGACTTTGACCCGTTTTCCCTGAGAAGAACAGGGAAAAGGAGACGCAGAGAGCTTTTACCTGCTCATCGATTTTTCGCTGCAGCTGCATGATCTTGTTCTCCAAGCCGATGTGAAGCTTCTTGTAGCGCTCCACGGAGCGGGCTTCTATCTTCAGCTTCTTGAGCTCCCTCTTGGCCATCATGCGCCGGTAGCAGCACTGCAGGTACACGACGGCCCTAAGGGTGCGGCGGTAGCGCCGCCGGGCCAGCCAGCCCCTCACGTGCTTCTGGATGACCACAGACTTGTGCTCCCGCAGCATCTGCAGTTGGGAAAACGCATGGCAAGGGGATTAGCGCTCCAAACTACACCTGTGCAGGTAGACAGGACCCTGGGATGTTGTACACAGAGACTCCTTCAGGAGAAACGTCTGGGGAAGAGCAGCAAGAAATGGTTTAAATTAAAAATAAAAGAAGAGGAAAAGAAGACTAGAACAAGGATGAGAACAAAGAGTAAAATTAAAAGGAACCAGAGGGAAAAACATGACAAAAAGAACTGGAGGCACATTGAAGCACCAGGCATTCCTTTGGGTTGAGGTCAGAGCCCAGCTAATTGCAAAAGTACATGGTACCTGTTGGCAAGATTACAAATACAATTTTTTTTTAACTGCATCTTTATCTTGAAACACTTTTGAATCATTGATGTATGCTGCATAGAGTTCATCAATACAAAGTTTAAACTTACCACATTTGACATGCAATGCAGTCAGTACTGCATTTCCCAGAGGAAATTGTAGCAGCTGTTAAGAAGTCAGAAGCTTTTGCTTTGTTTCTGTTATTTTGTTTGGGGGGGGGCGGAAGGGGGGGTTGTTGCCTTTTTTGACATATCTTAGGCTTGCCAGCATGGAAAAATTTTCCTCTATTCTAATAAAAAATCTATAATGTAGTAATTACAATTTATTTTATGGCAGAAATTTCAATCATAGCTTTGAAGTGTAAAAAAAAAAAATCCATATTATTTTTAAAATAATCTATAACATAGAACGAATGCCAGCAACCTTCATCTGTGTGTTAGCCAGAGAGCTAAGCTAAGAGTCTACCACTTGTTTTTGGATCCTTTGCCCAATAAGAGATCCCCCAGGTCTGGAACACCTGATTTCAAGAAGATCACAGCTATGCAATGGAGAGCCTGCCCAAATCCATAAGGTCTCCAGGACACTGAGAGCTTTAGAGTTCACTTAATAAAGCTTCTGCAGAAAAACCAGTTCATTCTAAAGAACAATATTTAGCATTTTATGTTAATGCTCAGAACATGATAGTTTAAATATCATAGGCAGTTCACATTCTTACACTGATTTACCACAAAACTGATAAGACAAACTAGTTAGGTAACAATAATTTTATTGTCTTTTAGACTGCTTAGTAAACAAACTGAAATACGTTTGAAGCATTACAGTTTGAGATCAATGAATTTAAATTTCACTGGCAAACTGGCAAGACTATAATATATACAAGCTTTCTCCCTTAGCGTTTATTTCTGAATTAAAAATGAGACTGGATATACCAGCACTCAGTTACTCAGCACACCAAGGTAAGGGAGCAGCTCTCTGAAAAGCACAGCAAGGTCAAAAGCCAAAGTTCTTCTGACTGCACACCATGCTGTGGGCATGCCTGTCTCCTGCCTCCTCCTTAGACATTTTCTGGAACACTCCCTCAGGTTCCCAGAAGGTGCCTGAACACTGGAATACAACTAGCTTTCAACAACATTTTCACCTCAAGTCTGAAAGCAACAAGTCCTGTAAAATACCTCCATTGCGCAGGGATGGTCGTCATCTGCCAGTGAATTCTCACATCCATGCAATCCAGTGAGGAAACAAGCCACTCCCAAGGGAGGTGAGAGGATCAGGAAGTTACTTCATCTACCAGGGATATCCCAGGAAAGCTTATGCCAAAGCCATGGAGGAACTAGGCTCCTTGTCCAGCTGAGAAGCACATTGCAATGTCTCGCAGGAGCTTTCCCCAGGATGTGTGAAACAGATGATTCAACCACATTAAATTCCTTGTACTGCCCACGTGACTCAACACATGCCCTCTCTTCCTACAACAACAACAGGTACCTTTCACAATCCTAAGGAACAACACACGCACCACACATGACTGCAGTCAGGGCTCAGGGTCCTGTCACAGGGTAACCTTTCGGTTTCACTTGTCTGCAATCATTACCGACTTCACAACAACCGTGTTTACCTTCCCACGGCACACAGAGCTTGTGCTTCCCTCTCTGGCAGTCCTGTACCTCAGCCTGGGTAAAATCCCACCTCAGGAGGACAAGACAAACACAGCACACCGCAGGGGCACTTGTCAGACTGTCATGTTTTACTGTGGTGAACAATTCACAGCTCAAGGGGGATCCTCCTGACAGGCAGGTCTGACCACCCCTTCCAGGGGCTCCTCCAGAAACCTGCCATCTCTATTAGGAGGGAATATAACAGGTTTATTAAACTGTGCTACAAGACAGATGGGCTGTGTATTACTCATGCGACTAACAAGGCACAGAGAAGTATCTCCCGTTTTCCTGAAGATTTTAGGTCACCTACTACTGTGACTCAGGGTCACTTTGTCACATCTGTCAGACCACTGTTAAAAACACGTCTTGTTTAACATCACAAATATAGTTTGTAATAACAAGAACACTAAGAATTCCAATAAAAAAGGTAAGTAGATACCCAGACAAAGGAACAACCAAGTCAAGCACAGGGGTCTTACTACTAAGAAATTCTTACCAAGGTTTGTTTTTTTTCCATCTTTCTGGTTAGTTTATGTTAGAATGCTACAAGTGACTGCGTAGCAACTTTAATACAAATGAAAAATACATATAATCTTCAACTATAAAAGAGAAAGATATGGCACATAAGCATCAGATGACTTTTGGCTGCATGTCCTTAACACCTAGATGCTTGGGAAAACAACATAACTCCTCCAGCTAGTTTCTCAGTGAAATACTGGCTGACTTTTGAGCCCGGTTAACACAGTTCTTGTAGATAAAAGTGCTATGAAACATGTTAGCACTTTGCAGTTTGACTCCTAATTCTGTTTCCAGCCCTGTAACCACTGAAAACCAAATATTATTTTCTCAATTGAATAATTTATTATCAAGCATAAGCAGGAAAATATTATCAATATCATTATGAGAGGGTTCTATCCATTTATCCCCACACCAAAACCAACGTACATTAAAAAAATAAAACAAAAACACTGCACCCATGGGTAACTTTCAATATCCAATTTTTGTGGGAATCTCTTTGCTAACTTAATTCCATTTCAGAATCACTGAAACTAGGGATGGGAGAGGACCAGTAGTGAGTGCATCACATGTATACTGATGTAAGCAATACTGATTTAGGTTCATGGAGGCAGATTAAAGCATGGCCATTTTCAGTATTTATTTTAAGTGCCTCAAGTCTATGTAACAAGTGAAAAATTCAGAAATGCTGTAAATTGCTGTTGGATTCTCCACAGGCTGCACTGAAAGCCTAAGTACATCTACGTTAGGTGACAGTGAGAATATGTCTAAAATGACAAGTTGATGGCAGTATTAGATAGTTCTAACTTCCAGGTGCTGTCCCTCAGTCCATGCTCTGGTATTTTGTTAGTGCCTCATGTGTAACAGCGGGCACACAAAACATTTCAGATTCCCAAGACACGGCAGAGCTGCTTTGTCCTGAAAGCGTGTGGAAATAAAGGTAGAGTGAAAAAGTACATAATGATTTCTTACCATTTGGTACTTGTTTCTGACCATGTAACCTCTTAGCAGAGCCTGAAGAGCAATGGTAGCATCTCGCATGCACTGATATCTCTTGCGGACCACGTACATGCGCTGGAACTTCTGAATGGTGATGGCAGCTCGTGTTCTCCGCAGGAACTTGGCATAGCTAAGGAAAAGATTACAAACAATACCTGTAATTGTGTGATTGAATGCTTGGGGTTCTTTAAATATCCTGTATCTTTAGTTTCTTCTTAATGTTGTCGGTGACACAGTATATTTACTTGCTATTCTGCTATGTGGCAGTACAGCAGAATGACAAATTAACAGAAACCTCACAAAGCTTTACAGGGAAGTGCTTTCACTCCCCCTAAGAACTGTACTATACAACTGACAAGGTAAACTCGGCCTAAGTTCTCATCATCTCTTCTCCAACTTTAAAGCTGTTTCCACTATGTCATCCTCCAGGTCTCTCTCCTAACCTCCACTAGTAGAAAATGTTTGCTTGTTTTTGGCTCTCGCAGTAAGACAATTACAAAGCAGCTTGACATATGCCTCTTTCTGAAGGCTGGTTATTATAACCTTCATCACCACCTTGTCTTTGAACATTACCACCTGTATTCCTGCCCTTCTCTCTGGCCCCATGGCCATCCCTCAGAAGTCAACCCAAACAAGTCACTGCCTGATGAATGTCCCTTTACAGCTGCACCCTTGGTGAGGAATGGCTTCTCCAGCAGGACAGACCCAGCTAGGAGGGCACACGGAAACTGGGAAATAAGCACTCAGACAGTCCTGCTTTACCTCACCTGCAACGTATCTCCTTAGTACTACTTGTTTCTGCACCATAGAGCCAGGGTGCTACTCAGAAAGGTCAAAAACAGGCAGGAGAGACACACATTTTTTTCAACTTCCTACACCTCCCTGGGAAATCATTTCCTCTCAGGCAGTATAAGAAGGCGAGAACAAATGTGTAACATTTAAATGCCCTACTTGTAGGGCTCTGGATTGAGGCTGGTGTGGGATTTGCCCTGAGTAGTGCTTACCATCGTGCCTGGTACCCTCTGACATGTCTCTGGATGGTGATGGCAGCCTTCCTCATGCGCATGTACTTCTTTCTCATCAGCCAGCCTCGGATTGTCTTTTGGATGCGGATACAGGCAGCTCTCAACTTATCTGCCCTTATTTTTTCCAGGTAAGCTACTTGACCAGCCCGGAAAAATATTTTTGTCTTACCAAACTGGTACTTATCCTTGTCCTATTTTCAAAGGTAAAAAGAGGGTAAGTTACAGCATTAAGTGTTAATGCATAAAAAAAGCCATGAAGGGCTAAATGAAAGCAGTTAGCAAAGAGGCAAAATTATCTGTGTAATATTTTGGGTAATCTGAGAATTAAATTAAGTAGTGAAGAAGGGTATTTTGTCTGTATGATTCTGTTAAAAAAATAATATAATAGGGCCACAAGCATAGCCCAAAGGAGCAATGTGAGATTTTTGCTTAGATGAGAATGCCATAAAGATAATAACATGGAAGGCTACAGGAGGTGACAAAGGGGCCCAGAAGATGAAAGCAATACAGGCAGTGCACACGTACTATTTTCTGCTTAAATTGTAGCTGACCCCTCTGAACAGTCCATCTTCAACCACATGACACAGTGCAAACAAAGCAGTTGGGGCTTCAGACATGTACACATCACTTATTGTATCAGGACTAGGGCAGAACAAAGCAGGCTGCTGCTGCTCAAACACATCTGAAATTTCAGAACTAAACCAGAAGGAGAATAATACTGTATGTCTACAGGCTGTAGTATACCTTTGAGGAAAAAACTGAGAATATACAAAGGCACAGTGAAAAAAATTAATTTTGTTGCCTGTTTGATTCTAAGTTGAAAGGAACAGCAGTCAAAGAGCTAGAGGATAGATTTGTGGTTTGGTGTCTTGTAGAAGTACTAAATCAGGGTGGCTGTGAGGGAGTAGGTGACACTGTTTTTATTCCTGTGGATTCCACATGCTCTCAGCACAAAGTCTAGTACCTGAATCAGCTTCTCCAGGACGTTTTTACACGTCTGCTTCCGGTCACCAAGGACATCTCTCTGCTTCATCAGAACCCGGTAACGGCTGAAGAACTCTTGGTATGTCCACCTGTCCCAAAAGCAGAGTGTCAGCCCTGGCAATGAATGTCACCTTAAAAAGATCTGCAGCTGGACGCAGTCCAAAGAGAGCAAACACACCTGGAGGGGAAGCCAGCGGCACTGATTCGGATGGTCTCCAGGACACCACAAGCTCTCAGCTGCTGCACTGCCCGCTTTTCATCAAACCTAGGTAGGAAGAAAAGGTGGCTGTGGGACTAGGTTTGCATTATCTGGGGGTCCTGGTTGTGTGCACACCCAGGACAGAAGTGGCACAGTGGGGAGCAGGGTGGATGCGATGGGTGGCGGATAAGACGCTCCTGAAACTCAGGGGTAACAGAGAACAGCCTGGCTGGAGAACTGAGCCCATTGGCACTTCCTGCTGGCCAGCACAAGAGTGACAGGATCCTTTGTGTGCCTGGGCTTTGAGAAAAATTCTAAGCAAGTTCATACATGAAAAAAAAAAAAAAAAAGATAATGAAAAAGGCTTTGGAATCTGAAAAAGCAAATTCCAGCAAATGTCAAATGAGCTCAAGGAGTGCAAATCATCAGTTACATTTAAAATTGCTAGCAATGAAAATGCTGGAATTTTTTTCTTACGTATCACCATAAACAAAAAAATGGCATCAGAAAGGAATTCTCCCTCTATTCATCCCCAAACATCTCCTGCTGTAATACACATACACACACAGTAAATCCATAGCCAGAGAAAGCAGACACAGCACTTCATTCCTGAGTGAGCAAGGTTCAGCAGAGCCTTGATCCTCAGGGGCCTTGGACAATCCCCTCCCAACACAGGCTACTCAAACCACACAGGAACTGGCATCTTACGTGAACGGAAACTTGAAGTCATTTGGCTTAATACAGCGCACATAGTGTGGAGTTGTAGCATTCAGGGTTTCCATCAGCAGATGAAGAGAGTTTCGAAACTTTTTGAAAAACAAAATGAAAAAAAAAATGTCAGGGAATAGCCTCAATAAGCTCAGTCATCGTTGAGATAACCTCAGAAAGTAGACCTGATTTGTATCCTTTTAATTTAATTATAACGAAGATATGTGGATATTTTATGTTTGGCCCAATGATAACTGGAACCAAGTTTTCTGGGGGTTGAACCCAACTTTTGATTTGAATTAGACAAAGTGGCACATGATCCAAAAGACCCAGTTTAAAAAATTCAAAACTTCTCAGCATCCATGTTAAATTTGTTTTGAAAAGCACCACTTTGGGGTTTAGCACCATAATAAAAAATGGGCTGCCTCAGATTGTTCCCCACAGTGCATTAGTAATTAGGGACTATTTGTGCCAAACTAAACTGCAATAAGCTGCACCTCTCTCAAAATCCCAAGGGATCCCATGAGGCACCAGCATGCCTCAAGACCTATGACACAGGAGGTAAAGGGAGAGATTATTTAGTAGAGCTGCATTTTCAAACTCACCTGATGTCCCACAGTTTTCTTATGCTCCTTGCTGGCCTGCCCTGGCCTGGCCTTGGCAGGTTTGATAGGCATTCGAGACAGAGGCACGCGCCCTGAAGGGGTTGCTGATGTGGGACTGAGGACCTTCTCCTCATCCTGGAATAACTCTGGTAGCAGCTTAAACTGGTGTAACAGCATAAAAAATACACAGAAGGTAAGAAATCAGCAAGTGATTGCGCCTGTTTGTGTTTAAGGTTAAATTCCAGGTTCAGTTTTTGTAAGAACTGCATTTTTGTTGAACTTCACAGGGGACAAATGCAAAAAGCAGACAGGCTAAGTGGTATAGTGAGTGGGCCATGATTTACTACCAAAACTTCTGTGGGTTTGATCAGTGAGTCTCCTCCTGAAGATAAAATTCTGATTTGAGGGTTTTTTTTCATATAGCCAACAATAGCTTGCATGTGAAACTGTTAGATATTGACAGCAGTTTCTTAAGTACCAGCTGCAATTATAAATGGCTGCTTTGATCTAAGAAGGAAACAACAGGGTCCTCTCATATTCCAATGGTGCATCAGTCTCCTCTGTGGTTGAGAGGTATCTGGGACACTGAATAAAGAAGCAGGCAGCAAAGATGATTCCCACTATATCACTCCAAACTGAAAAAATTAGCTTAAACGAGGAACCATCAACTGAAATAAAAAACACTAGCCAAATTTATCTGAGATCTACTTCAAGCCAGTGAGAGCGGAGGAAAAACCTGAAACGCTTTTCCAAATATCACATAGGACTTCTGGTTCCCTTTCTCTAATGGCTACAAAATATACTGATACATAACAGCTGCTTTGAAGAAACTTATAACTAAAAATAACACCACTAGGTCTTTCTACTGACAACTACAGCACTTCAGAACCATTATAAGAGAGTCTGAACTTCTCTACCTGCCCATGAATAATTTTATATTTAGCATCTGCGCATTTTTTCCCAAGGGATAGGAGTATTCATTTTTCAGTACCAGAAACTGCTTGGGCCAAGTACAACCTAAAAAATTTTAAAATTGGTTTTGTCTTATAAAACTTGGTGAGCAGACATGATAACCAACAGAACACACTGCACAACAAAATGGCACCTGTGCCCTGTGGTTGTGCCAGATGGGCTGGGAGAAGGCATCCAACATTGCCCAGTAGCATTTAGCATAGCACTCCAGCATAACAGAATGACTAAGGATGCTACAAAGGTATCCCAAATTCCTGAACTTCAAAAGGAGTATCACAGCTTGGCTTTATCTCACCTGAGACTACCTCTGCAGCTGGTGGAAGAATGACATTTCCTGAGGGTAATTTACTCCTCTCCTTCCACTGATTCAACACAAAGTTGAGGATTATTGGGCTACCAGCTCCTTGTCAGCGGCTATGATGCAGTGAGTTGGTGTGCCCAGGCAGCTGAGCTACAGAGCCAGGTGTTTTCAGCCTGTACAGAAACTTATTTGAATGTAATATGATTTTTCTGAAGCTGCTGGTGCTCCCACACACCAGAGGTGTGTGTAGGAAGAGGATCCCCATTGTCTCGATTGCAGATGGATGAGTTCTAAGCTGTCCATATCTAAGTCTCATTCCTTTTCTCCAGCCCTGGGAAAATCTGTCTGTAAAAATGGGCAAGTGCGTATCAAAGGCACTATTTTCATAGACACTGGCCCAGTTACTCCAAGCAGAAGAAAGGAACAATGTCTGGACTCTCCAGTCCAGGTCAGCAGTAGTGGAGCAGTGCTGCAATGATCCACGCTGCAGGACTACTCCTGTTTGGTTTTGCATTTTAGTATCTTATCAATTTTCTGTGTTTCACAGAACACTAGGAGTGTTCAAAGAGAAGGAAAACACTGATCAAAGGGTAGGTAATTCACAGGACAGAAAACAAGCAAGCAAGCATTTCTTCCCTGTAGTTTTCTCAGACAACTTAAGACACAGGCTGCTAACAATCTTACAGATCATTTCTTTCAATGCAGAGCCACAACAGAAGAGTTTAACACCCATGCCAGTAACAAGCATAAAAGCCCAGGACTGTTGCATTGCTTTCATGACACATGCATAGAAACTGAACTACTTCACAGAGGCTCTGTGGGTGATTTACAGAGAAGGCCAAAATAAATAGCTGAACTCTACAGTGCCTGCTAAGGGCAGTGTGTGCCATGCACTTTTTGGAGAGTAAGCATCCAAGCTGTGTATGAGAGTGGGCATGGGCAGGATGAAAGATGATGCATTCCGTTTAGAATTACCTTCTGTTGGATGTGCACAGCAAACCCAGAAAACATCACCAGCAACAAAATAAAATAAAAATCAGAAATGCAGTTCTACTACAATTACTAACAAAGAGGCACTGATGAAAAACAAAAATAAAACATTCTTTACACTGGTTTTGGCAAAATTTACCATGAGGTAAAATGATGTTGTTTTTAGTGTTTAGACTGAACTGCCTCAAGCTACACTGAGCCTGCCCAAGCTGCTGTCAGGCTCTTACAGCAGCTCTGTCCCCACTGTCTGTCCCTCAGTCACTGGCTGACATCCCATGGAGCACCCTGTCCCTCTGTCCTGCACAGAGTGACTGGCCCCTGCCAGCTCCCCAAAGATGCCATTTGCCTCCCCCTGCACCCCCAGAAACTGGCTTCACTTAAACCACTTCAACACTTCTCCCAGTGGAAAGTCTGCTATGGTGTTTCATTATACCACGTTTTAATCATTTCGTTTCATATTATCTGCTCAGAATAGAAACAGAAGAGAAAAATGTTGGTTTTCCTGATAGAATAGCATAATTTTAAATAGCCTGTCCTTGATACCCAGCTTCCTGGGCCATTAGAGCTAGCAAATTCCCAACAGCCATCACTGTGCAATGTCAAGTTAATTGCCTTCACATTTCTGAGAGCACAACCAGCATTTTTGCCATTACAAAACACAGATGATGCCACTGAAGGCCTGTTCTACAATATTCCTTCATGCAGTATTTTTCAGTTCAGATGTTATCTTTCTTTCATAGATATTAAGGAGACAAGACTGTAAATTCTGGTTTGTGTCCTTAGGGTCTATATATTTTATTCCTCTCTCATTTTGCTTCTGGAACCGAACTTGTCTCTCCTTCAGAAATTTTCTGCTCAGTTGTCGTGCCATAAACAAGGAGCTTCTGTTTTCAGGTTATAAAATTAGGGCTTAACTGTTAAGCCTTCTTATACCACTACAGTATATGAGGAGTCATTGATGTCTCTACAGAAAATATAGCAAAATTTTGTGAAAAAGAAACCACCCTCTCCAAATCCCCTTTCCCCCACTCAAAAACCCAAACCCAACAAAAGAGCTCCCAAAACAACAAAAATGACTCAGGAAAAGTGAAATTAGTGGCTAAATAGACTGGTCTTACACGGGAAAAAGTCAGGATATAAGACTTTGTAAATTCATGCAGATAAACAAGTAAAACACAAACTATGTTCAATTTCATTTGATCTGATACTAAGGGGGAATTTTTTCCTAGGTTTATAAGAAGTTTTCTATGACCCTTAATTCAAGAACTCGTAACTGCAAAAGAAGAAAAAAAAATCCTTATACTAACCTTACTTGATTTCAGGACCTTAATTTGTTCTTCATAAACTGTGTCTTTATTCTTTTCCAAAAAGCCTTCACATTGATATTCCACCTGAAAGCCATCATTTTACAAGAGAAAGTATTACAAGTATTAAATAAGAATAATTTGCATAGAATTCAGCAGCTATAACATTCATATTTAAAACATAATTCTTTTCCATACTGAAAATATCAGCTCCCAAGTGCATCTTTGTTAAATATAGCTTTTCTTCAAAGAGAGTGCTTTCCAGTAAGAGGTAGAACATTAAAATAGAGAGAGGAATACTGCTATTGCATTATACCAGACATACTTCACTGCTGAGAGATGCTCGTGGTAAGGCAGCATGACTGAATTGTTACTGTAAGGGTGAAGAATCAAAGTGTGTGCTGAGCATCTCCTTCACTGAACTCATCTGGGCTGCAAGAGCTGTCTGAAATCCAGATGCAACTGAGTACAGAGTATCTCATCTCATTAGCTGAGAGGCAGTAAGTACATCTGCCTGCAGATTATTGTGGAAATGGCTCATTTGTGCTCTTTAGGACTAATTTTACCAGAAGCAATAAAATGTCTGAATGTTGTGACAATATATAACGACCCTCTGACAGGGCAAAAGCATCTCCTGAACCAAAGAACAGCCAGTGTCAGATAAAAACCTACCATTTATTTCAGTGTCCTAACTCAAGGCTGAAAGAAAACCAAAACTGTTGTCAAAAGTCCATTAATCAGAGCTTGCAAAATGACACCATACCCTGAGCTGCAAAACATTTCAAAGAATTCCTAGAGGAAGGAGGACAGAGGATGTCCCCAGGGTTTCTCTGCAGCTGGAAGCCCACTGAGCACTACCTGGGGCACCCTCCCTGTTCTTTCTGCGGGAGGCCACGCCAGGAGAGGGCAGCAGCATCCCTGCCTTGTGCAGGAGGACAGCTCAGCACGGACCGCTGACCTGCCAGCTGGGGCTTTATTTTTCCTCCAAGATGTCTGAGTACATTCACATAAGCACACAGAAAACATAAAATGCTTCCCACAGACAGAGCTTAGAGCTCTGCTAGTACCTGCTTGGGGCTACTTTCTGCTTTCCTTGGCCCTTGCTGCTCACAGACTAGACACAGGAAAGCCTTGCTTTCAGTATCAAAATTTAGCCTAATGAACAGATTATGAAACATTAATTAAGTCCTTCTTGTTCTCTCATCCACAAAATAGAACGGAACTCGTGAATCTAAACTGTAACAGAGATGTTCCTGCTGCTTTCATCAAGGTAACACCAGACGCAAAAAAGAATAGGACCCCTCTTCTACACATAAATTCAGGAGCCTGGAGAAACCTAGAGAAAGCAGATAAAGGCCTCCAACCCCCATGTCAGCATGTGTAGACCTACTGATAAGAAGCTGAGAGCTTCTTGAAACCTTTTTTGACAAAGCTGACAATATTCTGAAGCAGCTTTTTTGTATAACAGGACAATTGGAATAAATAGGATTATTAATTTTTTTGTTTTAATCTGAGGAGTGGCTCAGTTTGACAAGCACTGGGAGCTGAACACGACCTGCACTCCATTGAGACACCCCTCAGCCAGCTACCTAGAAATAGCTGTTCCCTGCCCAGCCGAGGCAAGGGTGGGAGCAGCACACACTGCTCCAGCAATAGAAAAGGGTGTGTTCGCCTCTCTCCTCTTTGCACACTGAGATGGCAGCAAAAACGGCATTAATCCGTTGCTGCTCTTTAGCTAAAAGGAGCGGGGTACAGGATTTCCTTTTTTGTACATTTCTGTTGCATAACCGCAACTGATACAGTAATGCTGAGAGCTGCACATGCACTAAGCCTTCGTGTCTGGAGAAAGGATGGTCAGTGGTTACAGCACATGGCGGAGTCAGGAGCTCGTGTGTGCCCCTGGCTCTGCACAGCTGCCAGTCACCTGCTGCCCCTGATCAGGGGTTCAGGCAGGCACACTTTCGTAAGAGCTAAGCAGGGCCAGGGACGCCACTGCCCAGTCTCTGCCTGGAGCAGCCCCAGGATCTCCTCCCACACACCAGCAGGAAAGCAGTACCACAGGAGAAGTCCTTACCTTATCAGCAAAGTGCTTGATGATAAAGGCCTTATTTGACATACGTGGTTTTTCAAAGAGAGCACATTTATTCAAATGAGTATTGTATAGTTTTTGGGCCCAAGAGTCATCTGAGCCTTTTGGCATCTATGGAAAAGAATACAGAATACACTTTAAACATCTTGAGAACTTTTCAGTGGCAAAAGCATCTAAGGAGATGGCAGACAACACTTGATGATTTGCTTTCACATTCCAGCTCCTCAGATTCCCAGCACTGCCAGAAACAAGGACACGGTGAGCAGCTGTGTGCTTGCCAGTTCCACACGGGATGCTGGGCACTGGCAGCAGGTGCAGCTGCTGGGACACATCTGACACCAACAATGCCTCCTGTGGCACACACCTGATGGCAGGGATCCCAAAGGCACGTTACCAGACTAAGCAGAACTCATCCACCTCCATTAGAGATTTCTTGTGATGCTGTGTGATAAATAAGAACCCCAGGCTGGGTTTTCACTGAGGCAGACACTCTGAGCCATCCCCTGTACATGGCTTGGCATAAAATAAACCAAGATGAAAGATAAAGCGTGAAACACCAAGCAAGAGGCAATTTGGGGAAATCTGACAGGACCAAGGACTGCACTCATTCATCCTTGGGGAAGAGAAAACTGTCAAAGTCCAAACAAAGTTGATCAGAGACTCAGGAACCGCTACAGATACATGATGGAGGGGAGGGAGTGGGGGTGTTCATTACTGAAACCATTTTTTCTCCTCCTGTAATTGCCAATTCTGTCTGTATGCTTTCCAAATTCTTACACCAGCAGAGCATCAAAATGACAACTGTCTGCGGATGCCTTTTCCCTGTGAGGCCCAGAAGCGGGACAGCTGATGACCTCTTTCTCTATGAAAGCCCTTGAATACACACCTTGCACTCCTCATCCAACAGATCCAGAACTCCCATTTTGGCCTCTATCAGGTTGATGCAAGGCTGATTGTCGTAGAAATCAATCAAAGTCCATGGTATTTGTTCCTTCATATATTCTTCTTGTTCCAGCTTAAAGACATGCTGCAGGGCAAAAGGAAAACAGTTTTCTGTGAAATGAAATGCAGAATAAATACACTGAACTCTCAACTGAATTCATCTTGGCACATTAATCCAGGCTGTCAAGTGACACACTAGTTCAACTGAATAAATGCTTTAACAAGTGTATGAAAAATAAATTAACCCTTTTTCCTGGCCTAAAAACAACAGCCTAAATTAAAGCACTCCATATTCTCTGCAAATATCCTATCTTTTTACTATATTGTCCAACAGTTACTATAAGCTCTTCTCTCTTATAAAAAACAACACAAAACCCAGAAAAACCTTCAAATGCAGGAGCAGCAACCTATAAAGTAGGATGTACTATGCTTTTATGATTTGGAAATTACGAACACCACTCTACTTCAACTCAAGCTTCACTATAAATACTTTTGTGTTTCCTTGTAAAAGAACAGAGCTCTATTTCCTCTCAAATGGCTGCTGATTTTTTTTCTAACATGACGCACTGCACTAAAATTTATTCTTCAGCAAAAGCTGAAGGAGCATTAACTAGAAATCCTTTAAGGAAAATTCTGTGACAGATTTATCTGGTACGAAGATCAGTAACCATGTAGCTGTATATTTATTCAAAAATATTATCACAAACAACCTGCACAGCTTTAATGAAATGTGCATAAGAGATGAATTAAAACTTCAGGAAGAAACAGAATAAGATATTAAACAGGCAAACTGTGGTCTTAATAGAACAAGCACTTGGAAAAACCATAAAGACTGCTGACTCCAGTCATTTTTGATGATGTTTCATCCCCCACTTACGTTTTTCTGCGCACTTAATGCTGCTGTGGGAGGTGGATGCATGCTGGGAGTGCCCCACCACCAGCACGGGCAGGGTCTGGGGGTGCCACAACACCTCAACTGGGGTGCCAGCCCCAGTTGTCCTGAGCTCAGTGCACAGACCACAGACAACTCACACATCTGCCAGGCAGCAGAAAACTACCCTGACAAAGCTGTTTATCCCTTCATTTCATTAGCTTAATGCCATCCTCCCCAGCGCTGCGCTCCTGAACCGCGCCCGTGGGAGCCATTCCCACCCTGCACCTGGCAGCAAAGCCTGGCAGCATTCTACTGGCAAGTCATATCCAGCCCAAGATCTGAAAGAAAACAGAAACCCGTTTTTTCACTGTGAAGGAACCAGCAATTAGGGGGTGAAAAATGTCTTCAGACCTGATTTTCCCTGTGGGTGGTGGGCACCAGGCAGGGCAGAGTGGTCAGGCAGTTCCCAAGCGGCCTCTTCTCAGCTGGGCTCAGGCTGTTCCGGGCAGCACATGAAGGTTTGCTGGCTGCCACCAGCCACAAGGCTTTCATTCAAAGCAACCTCCACCCCATGTGCCTGCATGGCAGCCCAACAGGTTCGTGTTCACCAGCATTGGGTTTGGTAGCTTGGCAGGACACCACCAACCTCCTCCTTCGTGAGGCAGGCACTTACAGCCATGGCACGAGAGGGAAGGGAACAGGGCACAGTTATCTTTACTGAAGAAGAGAACCATTACAGCTCTTACAGCAACTAGATTTTGCTGTACAGCTGAGAAAACTCCAGGACGCCCTGTGCCTAGCAGTTACGACATCCCACTCACAGAGCTGAAGCCAGCCACAGCCCTACTCACACAGAAAGGGCACGCCAGGGCTGGAAAGCCCAGCCTCTGCTCCAGCACCCTGCTTACTCCCTGACACACGGGGATGAGGCAGGGCCCAGGGGATCCGGTCCTTTGAGCACAAACTGCCAGAGGTAAGATCATAACGAGAGCTCAGAGCTATCCCGGTGCTGCAGCAGAGCCTAGCAACAGACCTGGCAGAAATAACTTGCCTCATCATTATGCAGGTAAGATATGTAATTGCAAACGTCACTAAGGCTGAGAAGAGAATCGTGATCTCTCCGGAGGAGGGGGAAGAGCCGCCTTCTGCCACACGTCATTCATCAACTTCGGGATGCAGCAGAAAAGCCTCAAAAAATAACCCCGGGGAGGAAGCGCGGGCGGCAAATCTCCAGCAGCGAAGCCTGCCCTGCCCATCCAGGGGCTCTCGGAGGTTATGGACACACCACTAACTCCAACTTCATCCACACAGTGCTCTCACTGACAGGCAATCTCAGGGTCTTAATTGCCAAGCACTGCTTCTGCCTTATAATTGTTACTTGATCAGAATTTCAAATAGTCCCAGAGCAGCAGTTAGTCATAAAATCTATTTCTAGGAGATAGTCAATCTTTCTCCATCCCTCAAAGCCCACGGCCAGGACAGCTGCTTAATAGACTGAAGGAATTCATCCTGACCACTAGGGACCCAATTAGCAGAATGGACTTGGATGAGGAGAAAGGGAAGAGGAAATGCCAGTCATTTCCTACTTACCATATTGAACTGCTGCTGCAGTTTTTCATTGGCATAGTTGATACAAAACTGTTCAAAGCTGTTGATTTCGAATGTTTCAAACCTAAAATATGCATATACACAAAATTACTAGTGTACTGAAGAAAAAAAGATAAAATTACCCCAAAAATTTAAATTCCACCCCTCCAGTTAAATTAACTGAATTATTTCAGGCACAAATAACACGGGTTAAGCAAGAAAACACACAGAGAAACGGCAAATTGCACTACATAGGCAGTTTAGTGATGCTCCCTCTCTAGGCAGGGATGAGGAACTCAAGGAAAAGACTGATGTTCCTGGAGAGCACATAAGTTATCTTTGTCCTCTCTGTAAGTGCCACCTTGGAAGAATCTGACACGAAAATTGCCTTGCAACTTTACAAAATGCAACAGATAAATCAACCACCAACAGCAAAAATCTGAAATCCCACTATAAACATCAAAGTCATGACAAAGATCTTAGTGTGTCAAAACTGAACACCTACTTCCTTCAGCTGGAATAAGCAGCTGCTAAGGTTTGGGGGATTTTTTGTGTAATCCATGCAGTGCTAGATGATAAAGACAAGGATTCTTCGCAGTCAGATAATTATGTAAGAGTGTCATCTATCTGACAAAAACTCACCCATAGATGTCCAACACCCCGATGAAAGAATGCTGTTTTACAGTAGCGTGAAGTGCTTTGTTCACATGATCTACAATCCAGTTAAAGAGATTAGCATAGATATGTTTGGCAAGTGCATCTCTGGCATTGATGGCATGAAGTTTGGAAATTGGCTTGATGTAGGTTTCAGTGGCAGTGGCGAGCTTCCTATGGCAAAGCCAGTGGGCCATCTCCTCATACTCCACACCCATGAGGTCACAGAAGATGCTGAGGGGTTCATGCTTGGGCTAATAAAAACAGGTTTGTTAGATATTGAAACAGTACTACCCATAGCAAACATACAATCATGCAAACAGAACTGCCTGCCTGCAGTGATTCTACAATAAGCAGCAACAGCAGCTTCCTCAGCTCCTCCTCCTTCAAAACGTAGCAAGCTCCCTACCCACTTAGCACATTCACACTGCTGAAGTGAATTAGGGAATAAGCTTCTTCAAAGGCATTTATTTTACTGTACTTGTGTTCACCAAAATGCTTCACACAGGGAACCTGCAACCTTCAGAAAAATGAATCATCTGGCTTCGCTGGGGTGGACTTGGTATTCTGAATTCTTACAGCTGTCTCAGGCCAAATGGATGGCAGCTCCTGCGTGGGGCTCGTGACTGCTCACATACAGCCATGGCAGGGAGGGATGGGCAATGAGGAGGTGCAGCCCGAGCCAAGAAACAACTGCGGAAGGGCTTTAGTGCTCTGCCCTCAGTACTTCACAAAGTATTTTCTCAGTGAATTCTCGAGACAAACACTAAGAGATTGCAGTATACTAATGATGTTCTCTAGCTCTCAAATTGAACTGTACAAGAGAAAAACCTGAGCTTTGTTTAACTAGGTAAACTCAACCAGCAAGGCTTGTATGTTGAGATGGGTATAAGATTTCTGCACGAAGATCAGTGCAGTGCATTTACCACTGAATAAGATACAACACTTTGTGACTAACACGCAAACTGATCACCAGAAATCAAGGAGGACAGACAGGTCTTTCCTCCTCAGGAGCTCCCCTAACACTACTTCCTCACCACACTCCCGCTGCACCTGGTGCCTCAGCAGCACACTGACAAGCACTGTCTTGACAAGGACAGATGGCAGAGGACTGTTACCACATGTCCTACAGCTTCAGGGTACATCAACTTTAAATATTTCCACATCCTTGTGACTTCTCTGGGGCTTTTTCTAGCTCTTACAGCATACAGGCCCCATGCAGCTACACCTCCAAAATCCAATTAACTGAGCATGCTTTACTGGCTTGGAAGACAAAAATGAAGTAATAATAATTATAAACACTGCACAAAAGAGTGTCACATTAGGGTTGCTCAAGCTGACATTAAACAAACTGATTGATTGCGACAGCAGCATAGGGAGCCCTTTGCTGAGCACCCTGCAGCACCACTGTTCCATCACAGCAGGGCATCCCAGCAGAGCAGCCTGCATGGCAGAGTGACATGGCTACTGCCAGAGAACAGCACAGCCCAGGTAAAGATGCCCCTGAGCAGACATTCACCACTGCCTGCCAGGTGTTGTCAGGCCAGGACAGCGTTGCACAGGAACCTGCAGCTTTTTACCAGCTCAGCCAGTGGGACTCTTGCACTGCAGATACTCAGCACAGCACAGGCAAGCTCCTCATGTCCTGGGGCTCATCAGCTTTCTACCTGTTATCATTAGATGAGTTTTCTTTGTAGTGAAAACCTTTATAAGACACCAAGGAGCCTGACTGTTGCTGTGGTTTCAAAGCAACAATTAGACCCCACGGGCAGGCAGTGTCAGGGCAGGAACACCAATCACCTCTGGCCCCATGAAGGACCTGCTGTCTCAGCTCCAGAAACTGCCACTGCAGATTCTTGAGAAAGGGACTGACAGTGAGAAAAGAAAAAAACTCTGCAAGTGCTGCTACTATTGCAAGAGAGAGAAAGATGAAGGTTGTGCAGGCCAGCAATAGACACTCAAAGAGAGGCAGAAGGAGAAACTGGTCACTCTGAATCCAAAGAAGAGACCAGCAGAACCATTCTGTTTCTCAACTCCAGAATACGGGTAAGAAGCCTGGGTCCTCACCAATGAAGAAGGTTTTTCAGATCAGACTATGCAGTCCTTGTTGCTGATCTCCAAGGCAAAAAAGAACTGATAAGACCATGACACTCAGATGAGTCACACAAATCGTACCTGTATATCCTATGCTCATGCCTAGACATCCCAGAGGACTTTGCAAAGCATTTATTTTGCAATTATTAGGGCATTCTGGCATTTCATGTAAAAAAAAAAAAATCTGGCAAAGCACTTACTGTGTGCAGGGAAGATATTAATTAAAGATATATGTAGGAATATAAAGATGTAGACACCTGCTCAGGACTTGAAAGCTAGCTTGCCTACTAGACTTTTCTAGGACAGACCAATTACAGTTATAATTGTATACCAGTGTTACAAAACAAACAGTACTGTCTAAAGCCTCTAAACTGAGGAGAGTTGAATCTATCTGCAAAAAACTGTGAAAATGTTAGCAAATTAGAAATAAGCCCATTTCCATTTTAGTCTTTTTCAGAAGAGGTCCCTGCAAATAAGCAGAAGGCAGACCTGTCAGAGTGCAAACCACGCCCTTCATCTGCTACTCACAGGAACAGTGCAGCTGTCAGAATCCCGAGATGCAAATTCCACGTTGCCCAAGTGAAGGATGCCAGCAAGGATTCGAAAAATTCCCATCTGGTAGGAATCACTAATCCCTGGAAAAGGATGAATAAAATGAATGGAGAGAGCTGCAGCTGACAAAGAAAAAAAATATTAAAGAGAGAAAAACAGTGACTGCTGTGTGTGACTTTGACATTTGACAGTTCTAATTGGCTCCACTTCTATCAAAAACGTTTTACCGTTAGATGAAAAAAAAAATCCATTAAAATGAATCATTTAATTCGCTGTTTCAAAGTGCTTCGTCAGTGACTTCCAGCACTGTTACATGGTTACACCAAGGGAAAAATCCACCATTTATGTTCATGTAATGTGTGCTCCTCTTAGATTTATAATTCTACTACAATTTAAATACCTTCTTCATGCAATACGAGTATCTCAATCCCAAAGTTTATCAAACTCTCCTGGTTTTAAACACAACAGAGTATGAAAAAAATATACACAAATAATACAGAAAACATTTGCTAGTGTATTAGATTTAGGATATAACTGTGATTTACCAATTACCTAGCAAAGTGCAGGCCTGCCTGGTGTTCATCATTTCCTTAGCATCATCAACACCATCAATCACAGGGCTTCCACCTTGCTTCGTGTAGTGAAAGTAATTTGCATTCCCTGTAATAATAAAAAATATATATTTTGCACACACAGATGCAGAAATGCACAGCACATCTGTAAAGCTGTGTCACAATTAAGTTGCTCTTGGCAGAATCTATGATCTGACATATGTATATTTTCACCTTCTGGCTCATAAGACACACTTATTCTAAAGAGCATTTCTTCCAAGGTTTAACTGTGGAAGTAAGTATCCTTTAAGCTACCTGGTTTTCACAATAGGTCCTCAAGCATATTCTCAACCTAACCTTGGTTCAGACTTGCACAATTATGGAATAATCACTTTGGAAGCAGTTACTCTCCAAGCCTGAACCAGCCACCTATGCAGTAGCCGCAAAGTTGAGAGCAGCACACTTTGGAATTAAGTGACAAATATTACTATGCTATTACTACATCAGGATATTATATTTTGCCCATTTCCTTCTGTTTTCTAATTTATGGCCTGGCTCAGCCTTATGAGTATCTGTGATCCATTCAGGCTGAGAAGTTGAGGCTGGAGAAGAGAGAGCTTCATACTGCTCTGGGGACAGCACCGGGCTCCACTGGGAAACCAGTAGCTCTCCTGTGCAAATTCCTATGGTTTCACTGGCCACGCTTCCCGCTGCGCTAACAGACTCCTTTTCTTCTGCTCAGCTAAGGTTCCAAGAATGCTAAAAGAAAAGACTGCTAAATGGCTTCTTCAGTTATAATTACATCACTTCCTTTCTTTCCTGTGTTAGCAGATGTGAATCCTAAATGTGCCAGGGTGGTGCAGAACAGCAGAGAAACCCTCTAAAACCAGAATGGTATTTCAGAAACTAGCACAGGCTGTGCAGTTTTCCTACTATGAAACTGACTTTTAAAAATATACAGAAAGCACTGGAATTTATACTCAATTTTAAAAATTATGACATGATTGGCTATCTAAGGTTATCATCATGCATTTCTTTCACAAAGCACCAACTCCTGTCAAATAAGAAACCTTTCCTCTATCAACATTTTAATTTGATAAAAGAAAAAAATTCCCTCATCTGCTTTTTGATCCCCAGGCTAGCAGAGACTGTAAAGTAACTGTTGCTAACAGCCCAAGTAAAAGTATGCAGATACAAAATAAGCTTTCCAGATGCTTATACCAGAAAGAGTAAAATTCTCTAGTGGCTGAAACAACAGAAAAAAGGTTTTAAAGAACTAAGAGAAAAGAAGTTCACCCTCCAGGACATAGTAAGTCCTATTGATTGCAACTGCAGTGTATTAGAGTCTGCTGAATAAACAAATCTGTTACTTTTGTTTTATCAGAAAACCGCAAAGTCCAAGGTCTGTAATTTTAGTTATTTTCAATACATTTAGGTACCTGAAGGTTTAAAAGTTAAGAACTTAAAAGCCAGCAATTCTTCATTTGGATCTTTGGCTCAAAAAGCTCAGAGATGCTGCTTTGCCCTTACAATCACACAACACAATGAATGTGAATGTCATACCTAATCGTAGAGTTTTAAACTCGGGCAATGCTGCAGAGGCACAAAGCTGGTAAAAGATGTGGTAATTTCTCTCCTCTTCTGCCTTTAAAAAGAAAGGAATTTGTTATTTTTCACCACTTTAAAAGTGGCAGAAACAATCATGAGCAGAAATGAATTACGATGTATAATGCTTTCTCTAGCAATATATTAAAAGCACAGAAGCCACATGGAAAAAAGGAAGATAAATCAGCACCTCTCTCTTCCTTCTTGGTTAATTTAATCTATTTTCAACAGCAAGAAGCATGCAGACATTTTCATTTTTAAAAAAATATTATTTCACTTCTCAGAACTGTAGATTACTATTAATGATAGATCAGGATTCTGTAGGCGACTGAAATGATCATACTCAGAAGTTTTTCATTTTCCAAAAATAACTAACACTATTTGCCTCAGCATTTATAGTAAGCTGGTAAAGGGAGGATCTTCCTTGCCAAGGCAAAGCTTGAATTTTAAAATAAAGGACAAACACAGCTCAGAAGGTGATGACTCATGGCCAACACCGTAATTCTGAACTTAAGCACTCTAAATTCCATACCTTCAAACCAAAAAGAAATGAAAAATACTCTCTTCCAGCTAAACCATGTGCTATAATTGTCTCTTAAAATATTCAACAGCTCTTCATGTAACAACCCTACATGGTACAAACCCCAATTATTTTTTTTGTATCTTTAGGCAGCCAGTCAAGGACAAGTCCATTTTTTACTAAGCTCTAGACTATAAGGTAGGCAAGGATGGAGAGGAAGTGTGAGACAGTGAATTGGTTCAAGGATGACATAACAAAATGGAGAGATTACATCAGTATTACCTGGAACACCACCCTTGATTTTTCCAAGAGGTAAGTTCTCATGTTAGCACCAATGATTCGATACCTCTTATCAAAACCAATTTCAATGTATTTACCAAAGCGACTGCTGTTGTCATTCCTGGTAGTTTTGGCATTTCCAATTGACTGAAAAAAGGGAATATTGTAAAGGTTAAACAGTTTGTATGAATTTTTACATCTATTTAATAATCTACATGGTTCATAAACACTTAACAATATTAATTGTGTCCTGGATTAAAAATAAGCAAAAATTTAACGAAGAACTGTCTCTGCCTAGTCAGTAAGTTCCATCAAAATAGTTATTTCATTAATGTAAGTCTGGAAGCTGATATTCCTAGCATTTCTTTCACTTCCACATAGTCTAATTTTACAGCTAAAAATCCTTTATTGTTCTTTGAAGTCTTTCAAAAGGAAATAAATAGTCTAACAGAAATCTCACATACACACAAGATTTCTTCAAAGGACTTAGTAAAACTGTAAGAATTATTTCACCTGGATATATTTATATGTGTAGGTGTACACATACATCTATAGTTCTTGCAACTTTTGAAAGTCTACGTATTATAAACCCACAGCCCACTCTGTTCTCTCTGGCAAACAGTTTATCATTACTATTACACTCTAATCACCACACTTCCAAACTATTTCTGAAAATATGAAATTTAAAAATATTTACTGTGTGCCTAAGCATAATCTACAAATTAACGTGCACAGACTCGTGTCATCTGAAACTGAACCCCTTCCACAGTACTCTGGTTACTGACCCAGAGACAGCCCTCGATGCTGCCCTGCATCGTGCTGAACTTTCTCAGATTAATTCAATACAGCTTCACACACAACAAACAATACTCTGTGCATTTCCTCCACATTACATGCCCTGGGATGCTCAGGGCAAATAATGACTGTGGATCCTACAGGGTGCAAATCTGCCTTACCTCATCAGCATTAGGGTTCACCCTACAACCAGTACCAGCTGGATGCATCAGAATTCAAGGCATGCAAATCACAACATGCTGAACTTCAAAGAAAACCATTTTCTCTTCTCAATCAGACCATGTTTTAGACATCATACAGCAATTTGCCTTCTAAAAAATTCCTAAAGGTATCTCTGTATCAAAAGGAATGGCATTTGGAAGAACTGAGATGCAGCACACTGCCCCCATCACATGGCACTGTGTGTGTGTTATTAAGCCCTAAGTGCACCACTGTATCTGTGTGCAACTTTCCCAGTCAACGCAGCCATCCACTGGAACTCTGCACTGAAACAAATTTGAGAAAAACAAATGAGCGCAAGCAGCACTGCTGGGTATCCCAAATCTGCAAGCAGAAGGTCAGTGAATGGGTCAGTGCCAGCTGGTACAGCCTGGAAAGTGGGATTAGACTGTCAGAAACCCCAGGAGAGCAGCAGCAGCACGCACACCCAACAGAGCAGATGTCAAAGTGGGCATCAGATGGACAGCTGCTGGAAAGGATCTAGGATCTGCATCTCTGCAGTTCTAAGAAACATCACATTCATTCAAACTGAATGAACTCTACCCCCACTCCTGTGTTTTTTTGAAAGAAGAAAATTATTGCTGCTGTGATTTACTTTGTTGTTGGTGGTAGCAATATAATATTACAATATTTCAGAAAGCAATTATTCCTTTGAAAGGTATTACTAATAAAAACAGAAAGTCTTTGGGATTATATCAGATTGCTTGCCTGAATACATACAAAGCTGTATTATTTGCATAGCTACAGAGGGTATTGAAGAATGAGGGGCAGGAAATGCCATATAAAGATGTGTTTTAAGACTTTACCAATTTCTACATTTGCAATAGGAAAACTGTATATAGTTACTGACTACAAAAACAGTCAAAAAGAGTTGCTAGAAATGTACAGTTACCTCTTAACACTACTGAGTATTTAGCAGGCTAAGAAAAGGTGATGGTAGCTCATAAAATACTGGTACTTAGCTTGTCCAAATAGAAAGTTAAAAAGAAAATGTCCTTCTGCTCCTAAGATTTTACAGTCAGCTTCGCAAATGAGGAATTTCCAGTTTCTAAAATGAAGTACTCATTTTCTTCCTAAAATATATGGGTTAATTTGTGTTTCTACTGATTTATCAACTGAAGAATTCAAAACACTAATTATGCTATCATGAGAGTCTGTCTCAACATCAAATTTTACAACACTCACTCTAAAGATAATTTAAAGTTCAAGTGTTAGAAGTTAAAAGGATAACTTTCGTCCAATTATAATAATCTTTAAAGCAACTGAAATATATATTTAGATATACCCACGTTCACAAAATTATTATCCCTGGAAAATAAAAATAAAGCACTACCACTAATTTTTAGTGAATGAAAAATGTATAGATGGGAAGCTTTTTTAGTTCTCAATTTAAACTTCCTTGCTTTTGGAAATTAATTCAGATAATTAGTGGTGAGCTGATGGCCACTGACTGGGAGGTGGGACCCAAGGACTGAGAGCAGGATGTTTGCTTTAGGCTTCGAGACCAAACAAAAGAAGTGGTGCAGGGAAGCCTGCAGAGTTTGTATTTCACCCAGCAAACACCTGCAGAGCCTCTTACCAGAGGTGCCACTGGCAGGCAAGAGGTGAGGACACTGCAGGGCCGGGCAGGGCAGGAGGGGGCTCAGCACCCCGGCCCCATCAGCCACACATGGATGTCAGCGTGCCCCCAGATGGGATGTGGCACCTCCTGCAAACACTGCAGGTAAGGTGTTCTCTGGGCTCAACTCACACCTGCACTGCTGCCACTGCTCCCCAGGGCACAGCTGCACACCTGCCTCTGCTCCCCAGGGCACAGCTGCACACCTGCACTGCTGCCACTGCTCCCCAGGGCACAGCTGCACTGCTGCCTCTGCTCCCCAGGGCACAGGCTGCCCCCCAGCCCCTGTGGCAGCTGCAGCTCCAGGCAAGGCTCAGCTCCTTGGCTTCCTCCCACGGGTGGACAAGTGGATGAGTCACTGCCCGGCACAGCACAGCTTGTTTTATCCCACACAAGACATTTCCAAACACCACACAGCACCACAAACCAGGCACAATTACCTTGTGACAGACACACACAACTGTGATGGGGCAGCTATAGTTTGAGTACCATGAACTCCTCATGCCAGGAGGAAAGGAGGAATAAAACACAGTTTGTTTTTTAAAATACCTGAGAAAAAAAACAATGGCAGCATTTTGCATGTCACATTTAACTGCATGCACTCTATTTACTCATGATCTTTCTCACTACTGCAGAGAGATGCCCAATATCTCCCAAAGCATCAGTGGTCCTAATGTTCACAGGCATGAGTATGTGTGTGCCTACAGACAGAGTTACTTCTCTCCAGAAATTCCCCCAAGACTTTCTCACTGATGAATCATCTCTTAACATAGTTCCTTAACTTTAGCCACAACTTGAATCTACGTATGTAGGCAAAGACATGAGAAACAATTCAGGTAAAAGAAATCTTTTCTGCTTGGTCTGACATCAGAATTAGTCTCTCCTGAGCTTCCCAGAGAACACAGACTCTGAAGCAGGAGGAATTGTACATGTCCTCTCAAAGCCTATTGCCAACACCTGCCCTCCAAAGCCCAAGGCTTTGAGACTTGACTGCAGTTGGTTACAATTTCCAGAACTGAAACATGAGTCTGAGCTAATTATAGCAAAATTATGCCTTCCAATGTGTTTTTTGGCTCTGAAAGAAACTGTGTGCATCCCATGTAACTTTGTTTTCTTGGTCTCTCTTTTCTAATTTTATTTCCTAAAATTTAACAATTGCTTTCTTTCTTTCAGTGTACACAATCTACTGGCCCCCACTGTGTGACAAACATATTAGGTGGGTAAGACCAACAGTCGTATCCTCTTTGGATACACACAAAACCAGTCTTCTCTGATTGCACTTGGCCAGTAGTCTGGGAACTACCAGTTACAAAGCTGAAGAGACTTAAAGCAGCATTCACATAAAAATTACTTTATGTGAAATACATTAATAACATTGAAACACCACCTCATCTTCTCTCAGTCTTTCATAAATGTTACCAAAATGACACCTAAAGCAACTCCTTGTAAATGGATTAAACACAAAATTTTAATGTATATTTATAAATGTTTTTAAGAAGTATGGATTGCTCTCCCTATTGAACACTTATGTTTGTCCCAGTAATAACTGCAGCTGGAGGGTGGGGGTTGGTGCCGTAGCTCTCTTACCTCCATGATGGGGTTGGAGGCCAAAACCTTCTCCTCAACATTGGCTTCACTGGCAGATCCACTGACCGTGGCAAAGTACCTCATGGCATACTTAGCAGAGACAGTCTTTCCAGCTCCAGATTCCCCACTGACAATGATTGACTGGTTTCGCTCATCTCTGAAACACAAACACATGTTAATTCCCAGCTGTTCTCTCAAGGACACATATTTTCTGTGTCCGCAGCTTGGCATCAACCCCTCCACCATAAATGTTAGCAGTACAGCAAAAGGTGAGTGCAGGAGGCAGACACCAGGCAGTTAGTTACCGAGCTGCCTGACAGGCTGGCTGGCCTGCCTGCCAGCAGGATGCTCCTGCAGGATGGATGCTGCTGACAGCCCAGCCAGCCAGCAGAGCTGCTTTACAGAACCTGGCTACAGCAAAGGATGTGTTACTGCTATTCACTACATGCTTCTGCAGCTACTTCTATCCACAGTCTGTGGTACAGAGCTCCACTAAATTACCAGTGGTCATTAGTAAAGATCATGAATGCCATCTTACAGAGGGAGAAATCAACAGCAGAGCCAGCCACAGAAACCTTTTGTCCCTTTGCTCTAATCACCAGCTTATCCCAGAATTGTTCTGAATCTGAAAAATTCAAGCATGGCTGTTCAGGACACAGACAGCAGCTCTGGAGTGAAGACAGTTCCTTTGTTGTGAAAAAATTTCTTCTCTTGCAAAAAAAAGAATAACTTCCATTTGCTCCTAAAACAATTTTCTCTCAACTCAAAGAGAACTCTGTATAAACCCAACCATATGGGTAAACAACACACTACAAAATAACACACAAATTAACATTAATAGAGCCTGAAACTTTTAAAATAAAGACCATATGTTCTTTATAAAGCTTTTACATTTTCAAAGCAAATTACGTTAAAATAAAAGGTATTTGAAGTATTCCTACGAGTTGGGTTAGCTTAATCCTATTTTACACACTAACATGAAAAGAGGCAAAAGGAGGAATAAAACTTTCCCCCAAAGCTTTACAGAGCTGGGGCTGGAACACAGAGAGCATACCAAGGTACAGCCCAGGCTGTCCTTACAGCACAGGAGCTGTGAATGACACCTCAGGCACCTCCAAGCTCAGGCAGCACAGTGACAGTCTGCAGGGCCTGCCAATGCCTGCCGATGGCATCAGGAAATGCTCTGCAGGGAAATCAAAGACATATGCATGGAAAAACTACCTATGGTTTCTGTAGCCTAAAGGCCTGGCAGAAAATCTCGATTCTGCTTCTGGGATGTTAAAAAAAACCCCTGCTGACGAAATAATGAAGCTATTTATCAAACATGTATAAATTACATGTGTTCCTTTTCTGTGTTTGGCCTGTCCACCTTAGTCAAAAATGGGTGATTTTGTCTCAAACGGGTGTTACGTGTCATGCTTACAAGCCCATTGCTATCCCAACTACCAGCCCCAAATGGAAACAAGACTGCATGTTCCCCAGCATGGCCTGGAATGCACCATGGCCCCAGAGGCGAGAGCCCTCCTCCTCCTCCCTTCCTCTCTCCCTCCCAGCATGATGTCAATGCTTGTGACAACCCCAGAGGTGCCTCAGACACCTTGGGCACCTGGCCAGGCCTTCCCATGCGGCAGAATGGTGCCCACCTCTATCTCCCACCCTGGAGTTAAACACCATTCTCACCAACTCAAACTGGTCTTGCACAGCTTTACTGTGCTCTCTGATGGAACTACTGACCGCATGCTCTCTCCACGGGAGGACTGGTTTGTGTGGTCATCCACACAAACATCACCCATGTCAACTGACCTATTCTGCCAAATCAAGCCAATTTGAGTCCCATCAGATATGAGCGCACTACAAACTGGACAAGACCCCACAATAACTGTTGAGTTAGGCCCAGTCAATCACCTGTGGGCACAGGCTCTGGATAACAACTATTTACAGACCCTGCTGAATGTCTCAAGACGCTACCTATCTTCAAAAATAATGCCAAGCCCTCAGGTAAGAGCACAGCTCCAGCACCCACTTTGTGCTGCTCAAAGCCACAAGCTGAAGGACCTCTGGTTCCATCACCCATCCCCGGGAGAGCCAAGGCAGCATTTTTCTAACCAAATTAAGGTACCAGTTAAGGCAGAGTTTCCACATTTTGGTAAAAAGAATTTACTTGGAATGGCTAAGTGCTGCTTTGAATTTAATAGCAAAGTGTTAAGAAGATCAAAGCAACCTAATTTCATGTTCTCAACTTACATGTAACACATGCAGTAGGTGCGAATGACTACAGCACAGTTCTCACACTCACACACACCAAGCTGCCAGCCTCAGTGGGAGAGTCGTGGGAAAGCCGAACGGTTCAGCTGATAACCCAGGTTGTGCTGTCCCGGTCACACAGACCCAGTGCCAGAGCTGCCAGCCTTGGCCACAAGTCTCATCTCTGCCTCTCAAGAGACCTCATGTGACAGCAGTCATCAAGCCTCTCTGCAGGATCTTGAGAGAGGTCTGTGGGCCTGGGATGGCTTGCAGTAACAATTAAGATTTCCAGCTGGAAAATGAAGAGGAAACACTCTTCTTTCTTCTCCATTGCCCCTCACAGAGCTCACTCATGGTAGACAGAGGTGTGTGGGAGAGAGCCTGCAGCTCGGGAAGCTTCAGGAGTTATATGGATCCTCCTGCTCAAATAGAGCAGCAGCAGGATGCAGGAGGAATCCAAGTTAATGCCTAAAATCCACGCCTAAATGGGACAACCGGTAACAAACAATTTTCCTCTCCCACAGACAAGTTCCTGCAGTGAGTCAAAACCAACCGTTTCTTCATAGGATTGGCACCTTTCTCTCTTTTTTTTGTCCTGTGCCCTTTCAAATAAAAAAGAAAGCCCCATGCTATTTTAAAATATGAAACTTCTGGTCTGATTTCAGTGGCTGCGTAACACAGGAGATAGGCAACAGCATAACAAGCTTTTCATTTGTAGATCACCAGCTGTTTCATGTATTAAATATCATTAAATATATGAAGACTGAGGCATCTCAAGTCCATGAAATGGATCCTCTGATGGTTAAGATATTTTAGTCCCCAAAGTACAAAAAGCTTACAGAAAACCAAGGAATGCAAACTAACTCAGACTTCTGACAAAATCATCAATAAAAAACAAGCTCTTTTGCCAAGAAAGGACATGGAATTAAAGATGTCTCATTCTAACTGTCACATTCCTGAAGGACACGTGTGGGAGCATGGAAAATACACATTGGTTTTGCAGTCCTTAGTCTCTTCTTAGGAGTTCCACTTTTACAAAGACAGTAATGAAAAATTGAGTTTGAAATAATTTCTCCTTAAGAATACTGTTGCTAATTAGCCAGAGTTTCTTTCTCCCATGTCATAAAATATGAAGACTATTCTCCTTAGCACACATTCATGTGCCCAGAAATAAGGGATCCATTATTATATTCCTTTATAAGTACACACACACACAGACATTGCATACATTGGCCTAGAGAAGAGAGGCTTTGCTCTGTGTGAGTTGAAAACATTGCTGCTGGCCCCTCTGCAGTGACTTTCTGTGCCTGCAGCAGCCACAGGCATCATGACAAACAAAGGGCTCCCTCACTGCCTGCAGCCGTGCTCCTCTTGCCAGCGCTCCATCCACGCTCAGGGCAGCTCTTGTCTGCACCAGTACATTAATCCATTGTTTTGCTTTAACACACTGTAGTGGCCATCCTCTAGCATATTATTCTTTGTGCTTTTTGGCAGAGAGAAAGGAAAACACAACAAAACGCCCAAGATCACACTGGGCATTTGAAGGAGAAAGGACAGTGTAACACAAACCCCAACAGCGGCAGGGGATGAGCTCTCACTGCCACAGCCCCATGGAAGACTTGGCTTATGGACATCCTACCACAGGCAGAGAGATATTTAGTCCTGGAGCAGGGTGGAGTGGTCCTGCCAGGCAGCTGCGGCAGCTCGGCAGAAAGCTCTTTAATGATGGAAAACTTAAAAGAAACTGAACACCACAATTAAAAGAAAAATAACAACTAAACTAGCATCAAAGCCCCTTGGATGATGTACGAAATGTAGTGAAAATTATTTTCAATGATAGGTATAAGCAGTGGTCTGTCTAAAATATAACCTCTGTTTATTAGAAGACCAAAACAAAGGAAAAATATCCCCAGAAAACAAAAGTGACACCACCCAAGTTCTTTCTCAGATATATACTAGACCTTTAGAGTTATTTTTAGTTGAATCATTAGCCCTTGACCTTTGACCTGGTATTTTGAATACTTAACACGTCGCCAGTCAGAAAAAAAAAAAGCTATAATTAAAACTTTCAGTCAATGAAACAAGTAAGTAGGGCAGCAGCTTTATATGTGACACCACTTTGCAGCCAGATGCCACATTTCATGCAATACTTCAGCTTCTTGCAGTTTTTCCTCTGCATAAAACACATAAGTAGATGATTTAAAATTAATATTACTTCTGAATGGAGGGAACATTTTAATTATGCTTTTGCAAACACAAATGAGGAAAAGCAATCTGGGAGATGAGAGGTGGAGGAGTCCTTTTTCCCCCAAAGGCAGACAGCAATCAGATCCTGGCACACAGAACTACTTCACTGTGATGCACGTTATGTTCAGGCATCGGTCAGGACCACATTCAGCTTTTGATGCTTCTGAACAGCAGAAGAATAAAGGAATGACAAAACTACATTAAAAGTGCCATTTTAAGATGACAGGCCCACTTCACAAGCTGAAATGTGAAATGATATGCTGAGATTGCTTACAATCTCAGAAGATTTGGTTCAGAAATCTATATAAATGTTCTCAGGCCTATACTTTGGGAATCATGGGAGGGTAACAGCTATTTCTTGATAAATACAAGAATGAGGACACATTGTTGAATAACTAACTGGTAATTTAAAGCGTTCTCTACCACAAAAAAAATAATGCAGAACCAGATTTCTGCATAGGCTGGTAATTTTTAAATACAATTTTACTTCATCTACAGAATTTTGTTGGCAGGCAGGATGTTCATGAGGAAATTCACTGTCACAGTGCCAAAAGTGAAAAGATGTAGTCTTACCTAGTTCCTGGAAGCTTGAGATTACAGTCTACATAGCAACAGGTGCTTCTTATGCTTTGACTAAATCTTGCAAAATTTAACACTGAAGATCGTTTCTGCTAAAAGAAGGGTCAGCATTGAGGAAGACACAGTGCTGCAAACTGTCTCAAGATACCTTACATAGAGAAAAGGGTTTTGCAGATTATGAGTGAAGTGAAAATGCACAAGAAACCAGCAAGTGGTTTTAAAAACACCACCTTGCTCTCAAGAGGTAAAAAACCCCCTTTGTTGAGGACGTGCATGTATCTTAATGCAATGCTTTTAATGAAATTGGTTACTTGAAATTTTGTATTTTACAAAATGTACGGTAGATGCTTTCAGAAGAGCCCAGTGTGAAGGAGCTGCTACTCTCATGAGGTCACAGCTGTCAGATATATTGGAAGCGAGAACAAGACTATCACTGGGCACTTCCAATTTGTACAGAGTTCTGCAACGACACTGACCAATCACTGACAGCTGTCATTATCCAGGGCAGCTTTAAATGATTTCAGTTGAGCAATGGAAAAATTGAGGCAAAAGAAGAAAATCCAGTGCAAGAACTGCAACATCAAAGTTGCAGAGTTGCCAATTTTCAAACAATTTTCATTCAAGATCACTTAAGCTGCTTCCCACAAAAACCAAAACAGCTTACTGCAGCAGAATCATCATTTCTACAGCAAACTGTCCAAACAGATCAGAATAATGAAGACATACAGACTGAAAAATCCTTACAGACATCTTTGTTTACCTTCTTCCTCTGTGCCAACTGAAAATCTCTCTCTGAAGCAGGAACACTAAAAGTTAAAAACCTCTCTACCAATAAGCATTTCAGAGATGATTAAAGAAGCCCAAAGCTATTCAACTGAATTATCAAAGCACAATACTTTTTCTGTGCTTTTTTTGCTTCCTATGACTGATGCATCAGATGTATCACTTGATCTTGGCTTTCAGACTCATGACTCCACAGCAAATAATGTTAAATAAATGTGTCTAAGCACACCCCCCACACAAACATCAACTTAGGAAAATAAACAAAAGGAATACAGAATTACTGACAACAAAAGGAATACAGAAAATATTGACATCAACCTCAATATTCCTATCAATCCATTTATACCCAAGCTACCAGCATCTCTCCCTGGAAAAATTGTATCATTAATAGCTGATTTGAAAAGATTCTGATACAGACTTTCAAATGTTTGCCTGTGATGAACTACTTCAAAGCTGAATTGTCTTCATGTCAAAACATAGATGAGACTGCAATATCCTTAATATATAATGAAGGAAGCAAATAACAGGGCAATTTGATGAGAAGAACGTTAGTACTTACTTTGCCTTTGATCCTAAATTGTCTTTGTTTGTTAACCTTGAGGACACTGACAAGATGCTGATGTTTTTAAGGAAGCTTCTTGTCAGGGTGGTTTCAAGGCCACCGCCTTCAGGACATCTTCCTCCCTCACTGCCTCAGTGCTAAAAGATTAACTAATTCAATCTCCCGGCTTTTCTTTTCTTCCCCTTCCCCTTGTGGAGTTGCTGCTGCTTTATTCTTTTCTTTTGGAATAACAGGTTTAGGTTATGGGTAAGGGTATCAACCCCATTCCATATGACCATTTCATTTTTATTTAACTCAAAACAGCACAAACTGTTGCTAAAGACCTGATTCTGTGATCTTCAAAAACCAAAAACCCCTACTGCTTCAATGCAAGTACACAATAAATAGCTTTTATTTAATCTAGCAGTGAAGTTTGTTCTTCTTTATCTCACTGCTGTTCTTCTTCTGCAGTTCTGTGGTGATAAGATAGACTTGTAAGCCTGAAATGGCTTTACAATTTCAAAACGGTGAATTTTCAATGATCAAAGTACCTGACAAACTCCCAGGGAAGGAACTTGTGACTCAGGGAACATTTGGGAGAGATCCTGTTCTCAGCACACACACATAAGTACCACTAACATCAATGTGCGTCATGCCCATCAAAGACAGAAAATAAACTTAGTGCTTTGCCATCCTACAGCTGAATTATGGCAGCAGGAAATCCAACACAAGAAAGTAACTTAAAAACTAATGACATTGCTGAAAGCTCAGATAGGAGTCATTCTGAAATGCTGGCAGGTTTGAAACCTCGCTGTTCTTTCATCAGCTGCAACTTCTCTGAGAGACACAGGATCAACTAAGGACCAACAAAAACTTAGTTTAAGCTGTGTTTCATGTTTTACACCTTAAAGCAGATTTCCAAACCTCTCAAGGATACACAAACCTATATGCAAGCTGACATGATTTAGTGTCTCCAGCAGTATCAACAAAACTGACCAAATTAAACATCCTATTTTTGCAATCAATCTCTCAGCATCTCCATTGCATATTTGTGACAGCACATGACCAAAATAACCTTCAGTATCTACGGCCGGAACATTCACAGATCTTTGACAGTATCACTAAAAAAATATGTCTAATAATGATCATTTCCCTCACCATGAGGCACTTGTAACAAAGCCAAAATAAATGAAGTTTACACAATGCACTTAAAATACATCAGTGTAAAAGTGCTAAATATCACTGTAACTGCTTTATTGATGTTCTCAAATAACTTAGAACTACTGCTGTTACAGGAACCACAGAATCAAAGAATAGAAAAATACATCTAATACTCCACATATTCTAAACAGCTCATTCAGTCTTGGAATAATTATCCACAGAAAAAAAAATTAATGTCCTTTCTTGTGAAACATTTCTTGTGAAGGTATCTTCTTACTGATATCTGATGAAACAGATTTCATCAGGTATCAATATACAGCCAAGAGTTCTCTGCAGTATTGAATGTTTTGTGAGCTTCACAGAAAGCAGCTTGATTAACTCATTAAGAGATTGAGGAAGGACCTTCCCAGCCACAGGGGGCCAGCCCCTGCAGACTAAAGGCAGCCCTGTCTCCAGGGCACTGCATCTCCCAAGGCAGCAGAGAGGATGCACAGCTGATGAATGCAGGCAGAAGAATAAAGAACCAGAAAGACAAATCCATGGTATAAGACGAATAAGGTTTTGCACAACTCATCTGAAGGCTCACTAAAAATATGTCTGATTTCAGTAAATGCTGAAATAAATAGTGTTTCCTAAAATTAGCAGTGATCATAAACTTGAAACCAAAACATATCAGTGTTTTTTTTTCCAGGACACTCTTCTCTTTTCAGCACAAAATGTGGTTTTGGAGTGATACAAGGATTTA
The DNA here is from genome assembly GCA_013397315.1 of Donacobius atricapilla. Taxonomy (NCBI): domain Eukaryota; kingdom Metazoa; phylum Chordata; class Aves; order Passeriformes; family Mimidae; genus Donacobius; species Donacobius atricapilla. The sequence continues at coordinate 119,209 of WBMY01002341.1, read as the reverse complement.
GCTTTTTCTTGCAAACTCACCAGCCTGTGCTCTCCTCAAGACCTGCCCTCCCAGTCCCCTGCCCAGTAGGTCCCAGGTTATTTTTTGGGCAGCTGTGCTCCACTTTTCCGTGATGCTCTCACTGTTACAGTTACTTGTTTTTCTAGAAGACCAAAACTGCTTCTCCACTAATCTTAATATAAAAGGCAGCTGTAAAACCCACCAGTGCTGGGAGGTTTAACACGAGTCAATGCAATATATTTCGCTTCACCTTTGCCTAAGGGCAGTGTTGTGTGGCAGCGAACAAGGCTGTGCATGCTCAGCTGCACTCCTTCAGTGCAAAGGCCTTTGAAACTCAGCCCAGGGCAGGCAGCATCTGCTAGAAGCCATTTTAAAACCTGGCAACTCTACAAACTCAGGATTTGCTTTTCAAACAGAAGTAATTTAACTGTTCAATAAATAAATAAATAAACAAACAAGAATTCATTCAGCAGTTTTCTAATGCTCTTGGACTGTTGGAAAGTAGCAGCAGCCAGCTCTGGGCTGCCTTCCCGGCACCTCTCACACTGGGGGAAGGAGGCAACATCTTGCCCTTCATCAACCTTCCAAACAAACTATTTTAATCATAAAGTTCTTTACAGCCTTAAATAAATTCTGTTATCCCCTGTTTCTGGATTTGGCTAGTGGCCTCCTTAAAATGGGAACGTTCCCCTGCTCTTTGTCCTCTTACTTTCCAGCTGCCTCCAATCCCACACTGCACAAGCACACCTTGCCATCTCGTCTGCAGCTTCTGAGCTGCTCTCCCTGGGAGGTCACCTGCCCTGCAACCAGGCAGACCTGGTAAGTGCTCTGCCTTCACCCCTACTACCCTTGCCCTTCATTTTCCAAATTTCCTTCTTGCATTGCTATTTGAACAGCAGGCACAGCCCCTCTCTCCCTGCGGAGCCACAGCACCAGGCATTCCCAGTGCCAAAGCCTCCAAACTCACTTGTACTGGCACATCCCAAAAGGTGTGGCCTGACACAGAATTTAGCTTTTCCACCCTCAGAGGGCTGGTGTGTGGATTAACAGGGTAACATCTGTAAAAGAGCCAAAATGTGCAAAGTGCTACATAAGAGCCAAGATGATTATCAGACTAAAGTGCTCTGAACCATTCTGTAGTGATGTAATTGGCAAACAGAGAAAGAACCCAAAAGAAAAAGTGAATTACAAATGCTTTGCCCCAGAAGCAAACACAGAACAGCAGCCACATTTCTGTATCTGTTCCACCTTCACATGCTGTATCCACTGGTTTATTCTGACTACCTGGATCTAACATGCTCTGGCCTGACACAACCCAGACTCCACAGATGCCACACATTAACAATTTAGAGAACTCTTCAGCTGCAACCTTGAGTCCTAACAATCGCTCCTGACTAAGCAGTAAATTGATTCTTTGTAAAAGCATTCACTTTTAATAAGCATGAAACATCAGTCCAATAAACCACGTTCTTTAATCTCGTTTCTAAATATATTTCCAGTTTAACTTGTTTTTTTAAGCCTAACAGCATTTCTCACTGACATCTTTAGCTGCTGGAGAAAAGAGGATGTTGTGAGCACAGAGCCAGGGACAGGAAGCTCAGTGCCTGGGACCGACTTTGGGCTGATCCAGGCCTGGCCACAGCCCACCATCTCTGCCTTGTCTTCTACACAAGAAGAAATTGAGACTCCAGTATTAGAGGAGACACGCTTTGGTAAGGCTTGTAAAGTGCCTGCAAGACACAAAACCTTCAATGAAAGCTGATGGTGTTATGTAATAGATGCTACCTGGTACAGAGACCCCTTAATCCTGCAGGAAAGGACGGGGTGAAAAATGCAGCTCATTTGCTCATTTTTGTACACTGAAAGCACTGAACTGAACTGCAGTATCAGTTATGTACTCTATTCTCTCCTATTTTATTGTCAAGCTGGTGTCATCAAGTCAGCAGACACAGGACCAGGACTCCGGATTCAGGGGCTCAATGCCCTGCTTTTGCTACCTTGGTGAACTCACCAAAGCTGCCCTCCCAATCCCCACGTCTGCTTCAACTTATAAAGTGGAAGTAAGGATGCTGATCTCTTCTGTAAAGAACTTGGCATCTGCTCAACGAACGTGCAAAGAAAAGATGAAATAATCTTATTATTCACAACCTGAATTCTCATGAGTCTGTTCCAGTGGCAAACTCAACCACTCCAAAACAGCTCAAGTTCTTAAGAATCTTTGTTTCTCTTCAACAACAGCTTGGTAAAAGCATTCTGCAACACTCACAACCAGAAGATGTACCTTTTTTTTTTTTAAATTAACAAAATGCACCACTTGCCATTATAATTACATCCAGGAAACACAGCTCTTGACTGTAAAAATGTCAAAAAGTGAAAAGATAATGAATTGTCAGTAACATCTCCCAACACATACAAATGAAGGAAACTGAGGTCAGCAAATGCTACAAACCCATGACAGATTGCACTCCAGAGGAGCACAAAGATGAGCCAGCACTATGCAACTGATTTATCTAGGGATTAGTCAGAGGTCACTCCTGCAACAGTTTAGGAAAGCTCATTGCTTAGCTACCAGCAGGATACCTCACATGAACTCCAGCTTCCAACCAAAACCATACTTAACCCTCTTGTTGCCTAAAACCAATCACTGCTTGGAAAAGTAGGTCCTTTATGTTATATCAAGTTGATTCCTTCATCTGCCATCTTGTACCTATAACATCATAAAATGTGAGGGTCCAAGGCTAAGAGACTACTCCAAAATCATCTCATCAGAAAGGAAGATTTTTCCCTTTTCATTCTAACAATGGGGGCCCAGAAACACCATTTCTTTTCAAGGCAGATATTTAACTCAAGAAGTCCTTTGTCGAGGCCGTAAGTGGAGGAAGGCCATTGCATATTTGTCCAGCACCCACCACAGCAGGCTCTCATTCCATAACTGGATCAGATCTGTGACAGATTGTTAATCATCCCTGTCATGACTTCTGCCAGGGGAAAATACAGTATCCATTTATTAGACAGAAGCAAAGCAGCAGCTGATCAAATGTGCATTTTTATAAGAGGACATCATCTTGGGATGCCAGAGATAACTGGAGACTGTGAGTAAAGATGCTTTCAAAACACCTACTCAACCACTCACCAAGCTTCCTTTTGAACAAAAAGTGATAGAAAAATATCTTCCTGTAGGTGAAAGCCATCAGACACACAGAGAAAAGCTGACAAAACAGAGAGACAGCCTGCTCATTAAAGGTAATTTAATGAAAAAGCTACACAGTACCACAAAATAAATCAGTATACTTTGTCCAAATAGAAAAAGCAAAACTTTGGAAATTGATGCTTTAAACACTGTTGTTTTCCACACTGGTATTCATTAAGGTTTATATGAATCTCATCAGTATGCAATTCTGTTCACAGAGGTTACTTTCAACTGAAGCGATACTAGACAACTCTACTAATTAATCAGAAGAAAATCTCAAAGTTAATTTATTAAATTGAATCTACCATATCTGCCGTCAACCACAAGTAGGATGGAACAAATCAGACCAACAAAATGCTGATAAGAAAAATACATTCTCTTAATTACTGCAATATACTATCAGTAGCCAGGGGAAAGAATCCTGTGAAGGAGTGATTTTTTTCCTTAATAGTGTTAGGAAACTGATAATCATAAGTCTCATACACTAATGCAATTCTTAACAGTTTCAAGAGTATAATCATCAACATCTTACTGCAAACCATAGAGTTAAAAATGTATTGAATATTCTATTGAATATTACAAAGAAAATGAACTGCACCTGCGTACAGTTATGATTCCTACTTAACTTGTAACTGAAAATAAAAGATAAAATGTTTGGCAACTGAAGCTTTGCTTCAATTTTCATAGTTACCACAGAGGGGTAACTGAAGACTGAATTTGGGTTTTGTTAACAATTTGGAAACACTGACATACAAAAGTGGCATGCATTGCAAACACGAGCTGACATTAAGGTTTATATTTCTGGGAAAAAAAAATATTCTTAAATAATAATTTTCTTCTTTCTATGTCACTCATCTGCCTTAAACAGTCTGAAACCTGTACATATTCACTCAAATGGAGTGAGTCATCCATGGACAACACACTGCCATCACCGAGGAGAGCCCTGTGAGTGCAGGTCCCAGCTCTTTCCAAAAGCACAGCTTGTTAGAGCTGTACCTACAGAACCAAACCACTCCGCACAAAAGCCACGTGGGCAAGTCCCCAGATGAATGATCCTGCTCCCTCCCACTGGGACACTCCTTGGACAGAGCAGGAGATCTGCTCCAAACCCTCGTGTCTGCAGTCTGCAGGCTCACACAACCCAAACCAATACAGTTACTGGTAAGGATGAAGCACTCAGAACCCTAAGCCTAACACAATTTAAGTGCAGGTGTAAAACTAGATCACTGCTTATTTTAGGCACAGCAGAGGAAAGGGGTCTGAAACAAAGCTGTCAGTTTGTGCAGAGGAGCAGCAGGAGATGGAGAGAAGAAAGGAAAAAGGTACAAAGACACAGATGACAAGGGAGGAAGAGAAGGGAAAGGGGCAAAGGAAAGAAATAATAATCCAAAATGAGATTAGTTTTAAGAGCAGTGCATGTTTTCCTGCACTGAAAAAGACAAGAAGCTACCAAGCCAACAGTAACCACTTCCTGCACTGCTGGCTATGGATAAAGATGAGCCACGCTCCTTCCCACTAACCCTCCACTGGAAACTGCTGACAGAAGCGCTGTAGGAAGAGGAAATAAGGAGGCTCAAACAGGCCCACCATGTCCCAGCAGCATGTACCCCATCACTGGGCTCCCAGCAGGCAGGAAATGCCACAGGCAGAGGTATCTTTATGTGCTGCTTTACACTGCAATTAACCCCAAGCAATTGCTGTGTATCATTTCTCGTGCACAAGCCATATCCATCCCTGTCACTCCAGTGGGCATTTTTGCATTGTATTTTTTCTGAAAACACAACGGCAATATTTAATCACTGGCTTTCCAGATTTCCGCCATGGGGCGTTTTTTTCAGCTGAAGAAGGCTCCAAAGCTCATTTAGTTAACCATGCACATGGATGGAGTTTCTCAGCTGCAGCAGATGAAGCAATGAAGCTGGAAAGAACAAACTCTAAATCACTAAATTATAAATTAACAAGAAGACCTAAGGAGTAAATATTTAGAAGAGCTCACTGAAGCCTTAAGGATAGGAGCATCATGACAAATTATTCCAGTGATCATTTAAACATGAAGTTAGGAAAGATCAGAAACAAGGGAAAAATAAATCTCACCAATTACACACATAAATGCAGATTAATGCCATGTGACTAGCTACTGCATGAATATGCAAGGCACTTATTAAAATGTTAATACAGCAGTCACAGACAACCTGATTTTAATTTTTAAATAGTCAGCTGCAAAAATGTAAAACTGGAGGTTTTTTCTCTAACTTCATAATTTAGAAGTAAAAGGTGATTTTTTTTCAGAGTACAAAAAACAGTGAAGTTAAAGGGTATGATTTAGTAATTGTAAGCAGCAATAGAAAACCAAATTCAATGACCAAAACTGGTATGTTGTAATGACAGAAAAAGTTCTTAAAAACAACAAGCCAAAAAAACCCCAAACAAACAGAAAAGCAAATAAACATTGAAAAGCTAAAGAATTAAAGTGCAGAGAAATTTTTTTCAATTGCATTGTGTGCCCAGATTTCATTTTGCAACTATGGAAGTACTGTCAATTTGTCATAAAAGAATAACAAATTGTTTATAAAATAGACACATAAAGTAATTGATTAAATAATTCAGAATGTTTATTTAAGCTAATCTCAGTAGTTATACAATTTCTCATCATTTGTTCCAAAAAGGAACTCCTACCACATCTTGTTTGTTGTTATTCAGGACAGCAGAATTGCCAGAGGGTGCAGTGAGAGCTGAAGAGCAGGTAATTAAGACAAAAAGGAAAAGCCACAGAGGAAACTCAAGCCAAAAATCTCAGCCCCCCTCTGAGTCTGCCCGACAGCAGAGAATGCCAATGGTGGCAGACAGACACAGGCACACAGAACACAGGTGACCCAGCGATTTGTCATTTCAGCACCAGTAAGAGGTGAGCCCACTTCAGTAAGGGCTCAGAGTCTGTCAGTGGAGAGAGATCCCTCTCCAACCTCTTACTTACACTGGTTAATATTAAGAACAAAAATTCAGCGAATTTGGATGACAACTACCACTGACAATAATTTCAGACCACTGTACCAAGCCTTAGACATAAAATAAGGTTAATAGTTTTATTTTGTACAGCTTTTAGAGGGACTTGAGAACCAAGTCTGTTTAAAACAGCAGTGATGAAAGAGACATGAAGAAGATGTGACTATCGTAACACACAGTTTTGCCTTTGTATTTCCACACCAGATTATATGTCTATTTTCTGAGCAGAAAGGAAGTAAGGCAAATATCTCTGCCATTCAATAGTGTGGGTGTAGAGCTGTCCTGGTTTCAGCTGGAATAGAGGCAGTTTTCTTCCTAGCAGCTGGTGCAGAGCTGCATTTTGGAGTTATGAGAATAATATTGATGCCACAGTGACACCTTGGCTGGTGCTGGGCCGTGCTCACCTGCAGACAGGGACTTGGCAGATTCTCCTGCTCTGGCAGTGAGCACAAGGGGCTGAGAGGGAGCAGAGCCAGGACAGCTGATCCCAGCTGGCCAAGGGATTTGCCACACCCAGGAACGTCCTGCCCAGTACACAAACTGGGGGTTGGCTGTGAGGAGCTGATGGCTGCTGGCGTATCGGTCAGTGGGTGGTGAGCAATTTTACTGTGCATCATTTCTTTTCCTTGGGCTTTACGCCTCCTTCTTTCTTTCCTTTTCATTTTTATTATTGTTATTATTTTATATTATTTTACTTTATTTCAATTATTAACCTGTTCTTATCTCAACCCATGAGTTTCTCTTCCCCACCCCAGTGCGGGAGGGAAGGAGTAAGCAAGTGGCTGTGCGGTACTGAGTTGCTGGCTGGAGTTAAACCAAGACAAGGGTATTTTTGAAACACTGGCTCTTTTGCAATTACCCTAAATCATGAAACGTTGCACTGAACTATTTTCTTTTGAAATTATGTATTGCCTGGGTATTGTGGATCACTGTATTCAGATGTGCATGTGACAAACATTTTATCCATTCTAGCTCTCATAAAGATTCTTATATGAACAGATAGCTGATTTCAAACATGAAGATTTTACAATTTTCAACCCATTCTCCCCTTGCCTCCCCCACTTGCAGTATAGCTTAAGGGCCATCAGAAATAATCCAGAGACCTTTCAGTGTTTTACTTTATTAATTTGATCGTGAGCTGTATTGCCAACAAGGAAAACTAGACCAAAGCTAAACAGTGAGGATACCAGGGAGCATCTTGTTAACCAAAGACCACACAGTTGCCCCAAAGATCTTTATACTAGAAATAAAATACTTCAAAAGCTCCCCTAACTGCAGGCTCTTGAGGCTAAGGGGAAGAGGTTTCTGATAACCACTGCCCTTGGGTGACAATTTTGATGCAACATCTAACAAAATGAGGATTTCCTGCACAGCTGTTGCAGTGTCCTTAGAGACTCAGTTTTCAGGCACTCTGTGCAGTCGTCCCTCTGCTCCCTTTTAATTCCACTCAACAACAGCCACAGGCAGATTACGTAGCTGGGCCATTATTGACACGACCAGTGGCCTATAATAGCACTCCTAAGCCCAGTGACTTATTTTCTCCTGTCAGTATCACATACAAACACAAACCAGCTAAGAAAGAGGCCCTCTTCTCTTTTATAATACACCAATTATTAAAAAGTATCTCCTTATTTTGCTGATCAAATTTAAAAAACATAATCCCATAAAGCACAGGGCTAATTTTAAACCTAAATACTGAAGAGATCTGTTGTAATTCCCGCCAAGTGCCAGCGGTCATGATCTCCACAGCATTTATAAAGCTTTACTGTTCACTAACTTAAGCAACTTTTCCCCTTGTGAAATGTACTAAAACACTGGATAAAAGACAGATATTGCAAAATATTTCAAAAGCTATAAATTACAGAGAAGAGCATCAGTCAGAAACTTTCTTTTATTCCTTTCAGAAAAACAGTGACTTCAAGACTGGTCTACAAACCTGGCCATCTGCTTGTATGCTTCTTCAGCCACTGCGAAGATATGTGGATCCATATCCCCCATGTTTTGGCCACTGTAGGCATTGATGATATCTTCGCCATAGATAGGCAGCTGTTCATAAGGATTTATGGCCACTAAAACAATACCTACAAAGGAAATTAAGCAAAAGGAATTATTAATAGTTGTTTCAAAATAGACCCAACAAAAAAAAGGTTTTAACATCAACTATTGTTCTAATCTTTCTAAAAATGTCAAAGAATAAGGATCTGGTAATACTGACTTTAACAGATATTTATTCTGGCTATAGTTCTGCACAAACAAAGTGTCATGAGTTTACTTCTACCCTGCTCTGGTAAACACATCAGGGACAACTTTTCACCTTTTCTTTCTACCTGCCTTTTCTAATGCTAGCATGCACAATGCAAAGAGATTCAGAACGGGCAGACCTGAAACACTGTTCAGGGCAGTAAACTAAAGAATGTGCATTGTACTTCCCAATGTTTTACTCTGAATTACCAGTGATACTGTAATTTGTGAAGTATAACTACTGGGTGGTCTCACTGACTGCCAGTTTGGGTATGCGCAGTGTGCTAACCCTTCAGCTGTTGTGAAAGAATAACATCCTCCGTTTTTGTAATAAGCAACTGTGTATAGACACAGTGTAATTTGGATTCCAGGGCATCTCTGCCAATCAGGCAGGACAACCTCCTGGTCAAAGGCATGAAAAAAACAAACAATAGACATATTTCACAGGCCTGACACAGAGCAGCACCCAGTTATGTCAGGAAATTAGGCAATTATAGCTCTAGAAAGCATCAGAACACTCTCATCTGATACTTTTGAGAATGTACTTACACCTCTCATTTTCTATTTTTTCCATACCAATTAAATACATTTGTTTTTTTTAATACCACTCATCACTACAGCACTTCTAAATTCATGCCATTCTTTTACTCTCCCTGCACAGAAAAACTTGAGTCTCACTCTTTACAAACTTCCTTGCCACAAATAGTGAGATCTCAAATGTTTTTGGGACAATTCTCTTTTTCATGAGAAATGAGGATTGCACTACCCACAGGGATAATCTGACAAAGATCCCTTATAACTTGCTCTCCTGCAGCATTTACAACAGGTAGGGAAAGTTTATTTGCTCTGTGCAGGGGTGAAAACACTGATCAGTGAGACCATGTGAGACCCAGCTGTGACAGGCACACTGTGCCCCCTCGACATGACTAGTCCTCCTCACCTCGACAAGGAGATAAGGGGGAAAAAGAACCCCTCTAATTTTAATTCTGGACATTTTAAAAACAGAATTTCTTCTTCTGTATATGTATTTTGATGCCTAAGTGTGCCAATGCAGTTGCAGGTGGCTGCACAGTGACTACACCAAGCATGCTTGGACAATCCATCCCTGCAGAATCTGCCCCAGAAGCGTTGCCATAGCACTCAACTTGCTTCTAAATTTACTCAGAAATTCACTCTTACACACACAGACTTTCTTAGTGCTGATCCCAGCTCTCTGCTCTGTGCAGATTACTGGGTTGTGATGTCTATCTAAGAAATTTTCCATGGAAAAGCTGGGAGAAGGGAAATGAAAGCGTCTACAGTCTGGCACTGCTCCTGGGAGCATCAACCGATTTTTAAACCCTTTTATGCATCTATAGATCAAGCATAAACCATAGCAGAAACATGAAACAAGAGAACATGTTTTAGAGAGAGATCTGAGAGACCTTGATCTATTTCCTCAAATACACAGCAAGTTTTATGTCCCGACACGCCCATGTGAGGAGAGTTGGTGTTTTTCCATCAGCCATGACTTCACTGGAATGACTCAGGAGCGCCAGTGAAAAATCTCTATAAACATTTATGCCAAGTTCTAATGCTGTAATGATGAACCAAAAAATAAGAGTGAGGGTTAGGGACAGGAAGCAACCTCAGTACTACAAGACTCGAGGAATATTTTGTGTGTCGATTTTTAACATCTGCCCTTAGAAAAAGTAGTAAAAACTCAAATACAGTGCACTACTGAGCTGAGCCTCTCAGGCTTGCAAGTCTCATCAAAGCGACATTACAAAAATCTGTGAGAGACTTCTGACAATTCCCTCCTGCTTTTGGTTACACTGGCAAAAATAGACCCTTGAATTGGGAACAAGCAGCCCTGTGACAAGTCTCCAGCATATTAAAACACTTAACTTCAGTAGCAATCTGTAAAATCTACAAGCAACTACCATCTGGAAATAACCAAAATAAGTGAGTTAGGAATTATTTGCTTTCTGTAGAACTTTGAAATCAGCCTGCCTCACAGGGCTATAATCCAGATTAATTTACATATAACTTCTCTTTAAATCTCCGCTAAATCATATTGCTATTTTAAGAAATATGGCCTTTCCTAATCAGATTCATGTGTGTTTTTGTTCTTACAACTACACTAGGTTGAACTCTGGCTACTCTTTGTGCCATTCTTCTTCCTATATGCCCCGAGTAAGCTTATCTAATTCTTTTACCTTGAACATACTCACCCATCTGTGGCCAAATTGGACATAAATGTAAGTAATTTAATAATTTAACGTTTGCTCTCCTGCATAGCAGGCAGTACTTTCCACTAATCTGAACTAACCAGCAAGGTTCACTGAGTTTTCATCACAGCTGTAGCAGTTTTTCCATGTAAGCATTCAAATTTTCCTTTGTAACTTTTCAACTTCCTTCATTAATTGCTCATTTCATGATTCCAACAGTAAAGCAAAGTTATAAATCACCTCTGAACTGCCGGTGAAAGGCTGACTGGAAATTAGGAAATCAGGAGGTCTTCTGTTTAAAAGTTTGAACTACTTCAAAGTGAAATTTTCAGGAATCTAATATCCATTTGACATGTTACACTAAGACAGCATGGTTGAACTCGTTTTTAGGGTCCTGGACAACTATCCATCCATGCATTCCTGTTCTAGTTCTACTGCTGAGAATACTGTTACCACGATTCTCTTGATGGATTGAAGTGGTTTTAGTCTCCTTTGGGCTGCATTAACTGGGTTAGCTCAAATCACCTTCATAGGCTATTTAACCTGGCTAATGTGAGAGTCACATCAAGGAGGCAAATGCAGCCCCCCTGAGGCTGAGCTCCAAGGCAATAATCTCTGCAGAGGGGAAGTAACCTGCAGCAGGATGGGAACTAATGGAGAAGTCTGAAAGGTGGATTTCTGGCCAAAGGATCAGGTTTTTAGAGGCTGACATTTATTTCAATTATTAACCTGCTGTAACACAACACACACCTGCCTGCATCCCAAGTGAATAAATCACTGTACACCACATTCTTCAGCAGCACCAAACCTCCGACACCTCCTTCTCTCTGAGCACCAGGAACCCCCACACGACTGGATCCACACATTTCTGACAAACATACAAGCAGTTCCCAGAATCACTTGGGTCTTGTTTGGAAGCAAAACAGCCGACCCAACTCTTCCATCCCAGGCCCTTTGGCAGACCCAGCCATAGAGAGCTAAAGGCCTCCCAACCCCATGAGAAATGATAAAACCAGCCAAAACCACAACTACAGCTGCACTGGGGAATACTTGAAATATGCCTTTTTTGTGTTTTCCCAAACACAGCAAAACACAATAGCAGACAACACGTTCCTTTGGAAAGCCTCTTAAATGCTGCTTAAGGCAGAGCCTGTCTGCAAGCAGGCGGGACACAGTCTGGACAAGCCTGTGGGAGGGGGTGTGGTGGTGTTAGGAGACCACGAAATTGAGACTGAAAACCCCTTACAAGCTCAGGCCATGAGGCTCCAGTTGCACAAAAGCCCTTTCACACAAGAGCTTTGCCACGGGGACACTCGGGAAAGAAACACAGATCATGCCTATACTGGGGGAACTGAGATGGTTTCCCAGGGCTGGGACCACAACATGCACCCTCAGCATGGGCTGCCCAGAGAGGCATCACTGGAGATACTAAAAACCCAGACACTTTAACTGATCCGAGCCCTGAGCAACCTGATCTAGTCAGACTTGTAAGCAGAAAGCTTCACTGAAGGCTTCCAGAGGTCTCTTCCAACCTAAATTATTCTGTGCTCCGACTGCATGACTGGATGAGATGTGGTGTGAATCATCACCCACTGCTATGTGGAGTGAAGTCTGGCTGCAAGCAGGGGTGCCAAAGTCTGATCCAGTCCCCTGTGGTCTGGTCACTGCTGAGAGCTGGACTGGGAACAGATGTGCCCTGCTGAGCATCTGCAGACTAGGAGCAGCCAGAGTGAGCAAAATGTGGCAGGATGTTAATGCCTCCATCTGCCCATCACAACATGTTTAATGTGCTGCTTGTCTTATTGGGAAGTTATGTTAAAAGCTAGCAGTGTATTTTGACTAAACACTGAGACGTAAAAGAAACATACACACACATAGAAAAAAAGCCCAGAAGCATCAAATCTAAATTTTAAGCCTAAAGTACCTCAGAATTTTTCTTTTTAAAACAGACCATTCAGTTGCAATTTTGCACTTTTGATAAAGTGATTTTTTAAGTAACTTCCCTCCATTCTGGCCATTTGGAAAATACCACAGACAATTTTAAGTTTGGTAAACCTCTGCTGTGAGTTAGATGTTATTTTTAAAACCAAGATTGATTGTAACTGTAGTAAGACAAGCACTGGCTCATGAACTGTTACAAATTCACTTCTGCAGTCGCCCCGACTGGGAAAAGATAATAAAAGAAAATAAACTGATGTCTTCCAAAAGAGATGGAGAAGGTCAGTGCAGAGGTAGGCAATTATAGGTGGGCAACAAATCCACCAAAGAGCAAGGCCAGCTCCTGCATCTGCAGTGTGTGTGCCTCCCCCCACCCACCCCAACCTGAGCAAGCCTAAGGAGAACACCAACCAGACAGGAATCCCACTGGGAAACAAAAATTGCTGAATACACATTTTATAAACAGAGTCCATTGGGGAGCTAGAGGAACACACAGTGAAGTCAGTTTTCTCTGAATCTTAATATTCTCAAATCTATTCATGACCACGAACATAATGATTTCCCTAAGAATGGTCCACGATGCCCTATCACTAAATGATTTTAAGTTAAAGGCAGATATATCAATGCACAGCTTTCCTTTTCCTGTCTCGGGCATTCTCTGTAAAGACAGTACTTGCCACAATAGGTGTAGATGAGTTTGGAGTCTATGAAGCGAACTTTGAGGTTGTGCAGGACGGCAGGCTCGTGGAGATAACTGAGTGCTGTGAGGTCATTTTCACCAACCAGGATGTCAGGGTTCCGCAGGGGCGGGAGCTCCTTCGTCTTCGGATCGAGGGAATACTCTAGGTCCTGAAAATCAAATGGACACACTTCAAAGAGCTGCTGTTTAGGTGTCCTCACTCAGTACCTCCAACTGTTTTTCCCAGCAAAACATGCCCAAGGTAAAAAAACCACACTGCAAGATTTCAGTTCTCTGGTGATTTGAGTTAGCAGTTCTTTGTCCAAAAATGTCATTTAAAATTTCCCAGAGGGCTTTTCTATATGTGCAACAGGCAACTGCATAGAGATACCATCTTTTTAGACTATTACTTAAGCAAACGCCATGCTTTTGCTGCCATATCTTTTTATTAGATAAACCAAAATATGCTATATCATCTAACCAGCTTTTCCCTATTGTTTTCCTCTTGAGTGGAGCAGCCAGGGAAGAAGATTCCCACCAATCTATAGCCAGCATCATACACACTAACACAATATGGGAATGCTGGCAGAACACCGTGAAGAGCACAAACATTGGAAAAAATGCTACTTAGAACTTTTTTCAGATATAAATTCATCTCTAATATAGATGTTTTACCTGTATGTCTCTAGATCTAAAATCACTTCATTTACCTGCTATTTCCATGAAAAAAAACAATTAAAAGGATGTAAGCTGTACATGCACGTCATCATTTCTCAACAGAGTATGCAGCATTTTCTTTGTAATGCCCTTAATCCTTGCCTTTTTATCTTTATTTTTATCTTTATTTTCTGCTGGTTATGCTCAACTTAAAAGTCACAGTTCCTTCTCTGCAACACTGTTCTCCTAGCAACCCTGTCTCCCTGGAATAGCAAACCAGGGCTATCCTTTTAATGGCATAAGTAGAAAAAGATGATGCAACTGAACATAACAGGCAGTTGATAAAAGCAACTGTTTTTAAATTTATTTTAAAAACAAGGTAAAATTGATTTTTGTAACTAAACAGTAAAATTTATCACACCAAAAAAACGCTGCAGAAAGTGAGGGGACAAAACCAATAGCACATACCTAAATACAGATATATTTTAACAGTAGAGCTTCCTGCAACAGATACATCAGGCTCTGGCTGAGAACAAGAACTATCAGCTTACAAACAATACACAGACTTACCTTGCCCTCTTCAAGTCGAAGCTGGAGGACTTTATCTCCAGGTTTATAATCTTTGAGAAGTTCTGCTGATTTCCAGACCTCCTCTGGATCAGGGATCCAAACCCGGGCATACTGCAGGTACAACAGCAGCAAAAGATCAGCGAGCTTTGGTTGCACTATAGTTAAATCATTGAAATAATCAATAGGTTTTTTTTTCTCTTTTAAATACATGTTTAACAGACAAACCCTTAATAAGAGGCAAGTTAATTAGTACATCTGAGGTGAATAACCTGTTCTATTGATAAAAGGCTACACAAGCATAATTTTATTGCCTACACAGAAAGAAAAAGCATTTTCCATGCATAAGGTATTCCAAGATACACATTCAATGCTGAAAATCTACAAAGTGATAAAAAAACAGTGTTTTCAGAAAGATCAAAAATTTGGCTATCCAAAAAAATTACATGGAGTAACTCTTTTGAGTAGGTTCTAAATGCATTTGTAGCATAATATTATAGAGCCATTTTTGTCTTCTTTTTCCCCAAAGAGAATACTTTGGCCCATCTGTGTTAATTTAGGCAAAGATGCCTGATCAAGTGTTAAAAGCTCTTCCCTTTGTAGTTACAAACAGAGCTAGTTTAAAATTGATTATATCCAGAATGCCAAAAGAAAAAAAAACTGAAAAGATTTGGTTGAAAAGGCCTCCAGATAAAAGAAAAAAACCCCAACAACAAATCAGATTCCCATTAATGACCATTTTCGTTCAGACTTTATTCATAAAAGTGACCCAGTGAAAACATATGATTTGTTTTCAAAAACAGCACAATATTCATATTTTTCAATGAGTGAAGATACAATTGTTACCTCATAATCAAGAATCAATTAAAGATGTATGGAAACCAGCTGGTTACTTATACAGCCACATGTACATGCAAACAGACACACATGAAAACAGCTCTTGAGCAGAACAAGGAAAAGGCTGGAACATTTTTAACATGTTGAAGTTCCTGAACCAATGTTCTCGCAATGCCTAGAGAGCACTGAGGTCACACCACACCCACCAGCTTTGCGAACAAAGCAGCTTTCTTGGCTCTGGAGGCGCATTCATGCCCCTCCTTGCAAAACATTCTCAGTCCACGAACTCATTTCAAAACAACTATAATGTATTTGTCAAAGCATGGCATTTGATGGCAGAGAAAACTGTATTTGGTCATACAGCTTCACCACCTAATCTTACACAACTTATTTTTGTACAGCTTCCTCTGCCGCAAAGAATGCTGAAGGGTTTTTTCTCCCACTTATTAACCCAGTTTTCCCACTAAAATTACAAACTGCTAGTTTCTGCTAGGGATTTTCTGAAAGACTTCATGAAAAATGTCATATTGCTTTCTTGTTGCAAGACAGGGCATGATAGATGTGTTGAGCAGCAGTTTGGGGAGGGGGACCCGTGAAGCCCCAGCCCCTGGCCCAGGAGAGGGAGGTGCACCTGCCCAGCTGGAGGCTCAGTGCCTGCAATAATTTTGAACTTCAGGAAGCAATTTGTTTCCCATACCTGTGATGATCCTTAGGAACACTGCACATGAGTAATTTACAACAGCCTAAATCAGTGGCTTGCACCCTTAAAGGTTGGCAGCCTTTAAAGCACTGCCTTCCTCCTGAGAGCTCCTGAGCTCCTGAAAAGCTTATGCCACACACATAAACCAAGTGAAAGGAGAAAGATAATGAAATAAATAAATAAAACCTCACTTTCATCATTCCGACTACACAGTATGTCATGCTCCCACACCTGGCCTTTCTCCATCATCACTGAGTGTTACTGCCAGCCCTAAGAATCTACTTTATACAAAGACAAGAAGCTTTGCTCTTTGTAGTCAATTTGTGCTTGTGTGGCATCTTTCTTTTCCTTTGAGCTTTGTTAGTTCCATATGTATTTGCTAGTGTTTTCAGTGCAAAAGTGCTGCATTACTTTATTACTATATAGTCTTTTCCCCACTCCCCAAGAGAGAAATTATTTGAAATATGAAAGATGCCTACACCAATTCTTCGGTATGTGCTCCTGACAATCACAGAGCACTGTATGTAACAACGGAGGAAAGTAGCAGCAGAGGGCATGTTCTGGGCACTTGGATTAGGTTTTTTCAGCCCTTCTGTATCCCCAACTCACAAAGCAAGGAGCTTTGAGGTGAAATGAAGGTCTGCGCTAACAAGTGTGCCATGCAAGCACAAACCCATAGAAACCACATAGTAAGTCCAAAATAATTAAACAGGACTTGACAGTAGAGGTGCCATATTAAAGTCAAGTCATATGCTGAGGAATAATGTTTTCTTTCCTTTCCACATGGTTTGAAACAAAAAAACTCTGTAAAGCTTCATAAATCATAAACTCATGATTTCATATAATAGTAATTTCAAGTCACAATTTTACATAATTTCAAATCCTAAAATCAATAATTCATAAGATCCATATATCCAAACATAGCACAATACATCTGTTCTCAGAATCCTTTTATTTAAAAACAACCCAACAAACCAAAACCTAAAAAACAAAACCCTGCCAGAAATCAGGGTTTTTCAAGTTTAACAAAAGATGGTCCAGCACCAGACACAGCTGAAGACTAAATGCATACCACACTGACCAGGTTCCCTCCCCAAGATGCAGCAGAAGTTCCCCATCTCCAGTATTTCTGATAGGATATTCCTTCCAAGGAATTCACAGAAAGCAAAGTTAACGTGAAAGAGGAAAGCATTTAAATGTTGTCTAGCAAATGGGATCAGCAGGCTGGTTTCCTTTAGGCTACACAAAGAAGTTTCCTGACCTAAGAAAGGCAGCAGCCTGAAAGACAAATGCTGATAGGCAGAAGTAGCAAATGCTATGTAGCAGTTTCTAACTATGTGATCTATGGCAGCATGAAATAGGCATCTTTAATTTATCCAGCTAAAACTGTACATTTTCTACCGTCTAGAGAAGGGAAAGCAGAAAACAGATCACCATAGAAACTGAGCTACTACAGCCAGCAAGCCTCCCATGGCATAACCCTACAGACATTGAAGCCATCCCATGAGTGCTAGGCTGCAGCTTTTCATCTCCAGCACCAGTGCCTAGCCTTAAATCCCTGCCAAAGAAAACACCTGGTAAAAGGAATGGGTGGGAGGAAAAGAGAGAGATGTTCCTAATTATAAGCACTGAATCATTTCACAACATTCTCACCTCATTAACTTAGCAGAATGGCTTGCAAAATAAGATTTTCATGCTATCTTTTATATAATCAGTTGATGCCAAAATTCCATTGCTGCCTAGCCTTTACTGGGATCCAACCCTGTAGAGGAAAAGAAAGCACCAACACTGCTGGAAACAGGATCAAGGGCCTCTCTTGGGAAATACCTTACTCTGGTATCTGCTCTTCATCCCTCTTTGTTTACTAGTGTATAAAATAGAGTTTATGACAACATTAGAATAAGGCTAAAATAAGATCAACTTCTAGAGCCATTGATTTACAACTCAGCCTTCTAAAAAGGGAAGGAAATTCTAGTTTAAAAATGACTATGCTATCTACAATTCTAGCACTGAAATGACAATATAGATTACAGCAAGAATCAAATGAACTTTAATCATCGTAATTATGATCCATGAATACATTACTCTTTGTGGTAGTTCAAGGCAAAATTTGAACCACCAAAATAAAACTTCTGATCAGGGAGGTACAAGTATGACTTACTCAAGGAAAAGTCAAGAAATAAAATTTTAGATAAATATTGCTACCTTTCACATCAGCCCAAGCTTACCACTAGTGTCACTTGCACTTTATATTTCAGCACTGATTTGGCTCAAATAAATGAGCTTTGCTATCCTTCCTCTGTGGGCATGATTCTGGCTCAACACTGATGACTTCCTCTCCTCACTGGAGGTGTAAGACTGGGAGAGGCGTGGGGAGGACACACAGCACATCCTCCCACCTATAACAAAGGATTCCTCCAGCCCAGCATCTGCAGGACCACCTCTTCACCTAGACTAGTTGAAAAGTCAGACTGAAAATAGAAGGGATACCAAGGACATGTCCTGGAATTCAGAAGAAAAATAAATAACTAAATGCATAATGACAGGTCTGTTTCAGATCTCAGTTTCCTGCCTAGATTCTCTTCCAGCCTGAGCAGACCAATATAGAAAAAACAGCATCTCCAAAATCCCCTGGAATTGAGGAGTGCTGTACTTTGCTCAAGGAAGGACAAGCTGGGCTATAGTTTATAGACATCTATAAAGCACCTCTGAAAGAATTCACAGCAGAAAACAAACACAGAAGTTTTCATGTCTTACTGGTGGGTCAGAAGGTTGGCTGGATTACTACAATTTTACATAATAAGAAAATATAATAGAAAATCCCAGTATTCTGTCATACCTCATGATTTCATCTTCGATCACATGAAGAAATCAGCAGACTATAACAATTATCTATCAAATGAGACCATATGACTCACAAAGCCTCACATCTGAGACATTAACCTCTTGAAGTACTAATTGACATTGCTGACAAAACAGAATTAGCAATGCAAGTGGCTCAGCAGTCTCGTCAGCAAGCAAATAGTTTTCTACTTCCATTGCACAATCACAAACACCGAGGAAGGAGATACAGCTAGCTATCTTCCCAGCTCAACAGCTCTTTGGCTAAGAGCTGAAGGAGTTCATTAAATGATCTACATCCTAGAAGGAAAAAGGAAATTTCAACTCAGAAAGCTGTCCCAAGTTTCTCAGCACAACCTACACATACAAGCGAACTGGTATGATTTTCACTGCAGCAGAGATCATCTCCTTTTTTATTTACAGACAGCCTCAAAAACCACAGTCTTTCACATGTTAACCATGAAAAGAAATATTGCCCCCCTCCCTTTCAAGAATGACCTTGGGTCTGGGTAGGAATAAAGCAGCTCATTTATGTCTGGATCAAAGAGACACCGTCAATTCTGGCAGCACTAGCTGAAGGAGCCAGTGGAACAGCAACAGCTGGCGAAAGTTGAAGCCAAATTTCACCAAAATTGTTCAATGTGAACTTGTTACTGTCTGAACACGGCCACCTGGAGAGAGCAGGCTGCACTGTCAGGCTGGAAAAAGAAGTGTCTCTGCTAGTAAGGCATAACAAAACAGAGCACAAAGTCATCAAAGCTCATACTGCAGAAGCGTTGAACTGATCTTTGCAAAATGCAAAGTTATTACAAAAGGATTTCTGAACTCTGGGATTTCCTTGGCTGGGGTTGCTCTGAAAACACAATTTGATGCTATTAGAACAATTTCCTTTCAGCTTTATATTTTCCCTTATGCTTGGCTCACAGTGCCACCACCAAAGACAATAATACTGAGCCTAGAAATACTTGAAACAGCAAAGTTTAGTTTTTATGAGCTCTACACCAGATCAACAGCCAGCTGAGTAATAGGCAAACACAAGTCTTAACTTGACCAGTCTGGATCTCCCACAAAGAGATCACGATCACTCACAGAGGAGGCAGGAGCAGGTCCTGTTTCTTCCACTGCTGAAACCACAACAATTTGTGCCACGCATCCTGTGATCCATGGGCAGCCCCAAGGATAGACTGCACTCCTGTTATCAGAGTGCTGCTGCCGCCTGCACTCTGAAAAGTCAGACAGGACTTCACTCTTCTCTCATAAAAATGCCAAGTAACCAGGGAGGATTGGAAAGTAGAGCGTTTCCATGACAAGTGGGCTGCTGCAAAGCCTCTGACCAACTCATCTTAATTCTTCTCAGGGCCAGAGGGAAACGGAATCCCTAATTTTGAAAAAAAAAAAACTCCAAACAGAAATTACAGTTTTCTTAAAGGCAGTAGCACTCTTTGGGCATGGAGCACATCTTCTGTCTTGTTGCTCAGCAACAGCCATTTATAATCATCTTGGAGAGTTTAAGGCCAGATATTTAGAAAGAAATAATTTTAGCAGAAATTTATATCATGATGTACAGTAGGGGAAATATAAGTGACAATTTCTATTAATGTTTTATCTGAACAACAATCCCACATCATTAGTTAACCTCACAGGAAGATCAAAAGCCCTGTGTTGTTCTGTCTCATGGGAATTCCCTGACCAGCCACAAGCAGAGCTCCCCAAGAGCATCCAAGGGACAGCAGCGACCCAGGCTCTGAGCTGCCCCTAGGATATCACCAACTCTGAGTTTGCATACCACTGATACTGGGTCTGCAAATCTGGCTCACAGTTATGCAGGTGAGGCACTGCATCCTTCACCGTGCCCAAGGAAACTCCCTGAATCACAGCTCAATGACAAAAAGTCTGTTGTACCTGAGTACTTCATCTACTCTATAAATATCCACTACATTTGAATCATAAAAGCTTACACACACACACACACACCCACACACACACCCCTTCTTTCCTTCTTTTAAGGATTTTTACAAAGTATTCTTTGTACCTACAGCCTGGGGGCTTGCAACAACAAAAGCAACTTGTATGTCCTTTGCAAAACGTGCCCCAATTGTACAAGGTGCAACCAAAAACTATCAGCATCCCACACAGATTCACTGCAGCAGGATCTGTATCATCAGCCACTGGAAAAACGTCCATTGACTTACATTTAGCTGAAACCTTACCTTATTTTAAAGGGATGCAAAAAAAGCTAAATCTCAAACACAGGATATCTATATACATAGATTCATATATCTGTATGAATTTCTCTGAAATTCAGAGAAAATTACCACCCTGCAAATCTACACCTTGGGCCTGACATTGAGGCCAAGAAACAGTTTAAAGTTTTATTTTAAACAATCAAATCTATCAAGGAACAGTTATATTCCAAGGTTGTAACAGGTACGATTGTCCTATGCAACATTTTTAAGGAGTTAAAACACATGAAATGTTTAAAAGCTGTGCATTTTCTACACCTTTAAAAACACAGCTTTCTACATTTTATGTTGATTGTACTTGACCTTCTCTTCAAAATGTCGTCCAGAGGGAGAGATGTGGTTTATAATCAGCTGTTATGAACCCAGACAATACTTCAGCTATTAAAATGCTGCCCATTCTCCCCCTAAGCTGCTGCATGCAGGAAGAGCTCTTGTTAGCTCCTGCTGTATTCCACAGATCCCCTTTCACAGGCTCTTCTCCACCCTCCCCAAGCAGGCAGCCATCCTCAGCCAGCGGCCACAGCTACATCTTGTTCCCTGTAACTCACACGGCATGTGAGGCCAGCAGCATCCGCTGCTGAAAGCCACCGGGCAGAGATGGGAATCACACACAACACTGCTTGGGTACACCCTGGATCTGCCCTCATGGTGTTTCTGAGAGGGCTTAATCAAGGCTGTATGATCAATTACAGAAAAACGAGACATCTTTCACAAAGTGGCCTGGCCAGTCTGGAAAAGACAAGCACAGCTCCATCCTTCCTTCTGTCCCTGCCACTACCACGAGCCCATCTGGGATGGCCCAGTGATGCTCCTGCACCTCTGGCAGAGGCTCCCCACAGGATGCCTCATTCTCCACCAGTCACCAGCAAACCTGCAGTGTAATAACTCACCAAACACCCTCAGCAAAACAGCTGCGCTGCTACTTTATTCCATGCAGTATGCTATTCCCATTTAATTCAGTACGCTTCTCAAAAAAAAAAAAAGTTCATTTAAAGTAAACCAGGCTTAAAAATACAGATTCACAGAAACAGCAATGCTGAAGAAAATTTTGTGTTTGAAAGAGTTTTGATTTCTAGACCTGTCAAAGGAATGAATGCGGCTCTGAAGAATCTTCAGAAAAGACTGCACCAACAGTGAGATCAAAACCCACCAATTTTCTGGACACAAAACAGCTGAATAACCACAATAAGATCTGCAAAAACACCAACCAGAAGTGTGACGCCTACCTTAGACTAAGAGACAGGAAAATATTCTGACTCATGTAAAATCTCATTTGGGGTCATACCCACACAGAGATGCAAACGCTGTATTGCATTTCAATCCATACCACCAGAATGAAGGCCAACAAGGAATTATATGCTAGTGATTTCAAAAAGAAGTTAATTACAAGTCTGCCTTAAAACTCACAATTCATTTAACCTGAAAAACATGTTACAAGAATTGTACAAGAATGGCCACAAAAAATTTAAGGGCAAATGAAACAACTGCAGTTACCCAGAATATTCAGCTAATGAGACATGTGGCACTGAAGAAACCGCATTAGGAAAAGGATGCGTGATTTCATGTTTATGCGCTTACAGTGAATGTTGCTCCAGTCTAAAAACTTCAAAATAACCTACACCTAAGAACACAAAAAATCTTCAACACAATTAACTCCACGGGTATCTAAACTTCAGATCCAAGAACACTAACACTGTAAGGGCAAATAAAACAAGTGGCTGCAGGATTTCAACATCAAGATGATGCAAGCCATAATATAGACTTGACAGCATAAAAGCAGAAACAGACATAACTTCCAGACCCCTGATACAAATTCAGTCCACTCTTCCGTATTTTTCATGCTGATGTCATACAATGAAATGCTGGTTTGACTTTGTCAGGTTCTCAGATGGATTTAAGGTCTTACAGACGTTTTCTACAATTATTTTCCCCAAAGTTTCTAGAAACCTCACGGACAGGAGACAGAATCCCTGCTCACAGCTCGCAGCCAGCCCCAGTTTAGCTCCAGGTGGGAAGGGGCTGCCTCACACACAGCAGGAGGAAGCCTCACTCTCAGCGTCTGCTCAGCACAGAGCCATCTGCAGCACTGCCATGAGATTATCGGCTGTGTCCAGTACTTGCTTATGCAGGATGGGAAAATAAAGGGCTGTATTGACCAGACAGATGCACTGCACCGTGCCGTGCCACAGCACTGGAGTTTGGAACAAGAAGTTACCAAGAAAGAAGCACTGGAGCCGTAACTGCTCACCTAGCTCACAGAGCTGAAACAAGGCTACAGTTTCTGCTACCTGTAAAACATCTGGAGCATGGACAATTGCTGACTTAACTGTGAAAGTTTCATTTAAAAGTTAAAAAATAAAGAAAATATATTTGAGTAGATAAGGCTGTACTCTTCTGAGTGTCCTTCTGTAAAGTTGAGCTCAAGTCTAAAAGCACCATCTCTTTTTTACTTAATCCCAGGCCCCCAAAAAGCCATATTTAAAGTAAAACACCAAACTGAGGTTTTAAAAAGCAAAGATTAACTGAGTATTTTTAGTTAGGCCAACACAGAAGCCCCAGCTGAGATGCAGTTGCATCACTAAAACAGAACTTTTACTGACTTAGCTTGTGTTATTCAAGAACTAGTTTTACTCAGCTAACCCAGCGCAAAGCTGTCATCATGGAACAGTGCACAGCACAGACACCTTTCTGCTCTACTACAACAGCAAACTGACACCAGTGAAGCACATCTAATGAAGCCATATTTAGTTCCACCAGTTTTTCATGGGACATTAGCAGTAATTTACAGCAAGTCCCCACACAAGGAAACCAGAGTGACCTGATATGAATGACCTGGCAAGCTCAAACTCAAAACCAGCGAGCAGAGTCAAACCTCCCCAAGAGCTGCCCTTCCTCCACAAGAACCGGGGGAAGCTGTGAAAGCAGAACTCGGGTTAGTGGCCACAGAGCTGCTCTCAAAAACTCCCCAGCATGAGCAGCAGCCATTTCTTCCCCGGGACTGTCAGCGCTGCCCATGCCAGGCCCTCACGAGAGGCACAGGGAGGTGCAGGGGGCTGCGAGCACCGCGGCCCCACTGCCCCAGCAGCATCCCACCAGTGCAGTGCTAACCTCGCCTGGCACGGCAGGTTATGGGAAATCTGCTGAGAGAGAGGGGAAACTACACCCTGCCACACTACCTGAAGCATGCTTTCCAGCATACCACATTTAGCCTTAGAGAAACTATTTCACTGCTTTTCTCTACAAGTGTTCTCTCTTTGATTGCTCGCAAAAAGTTCAAATCAGCTTTACATTTCTGATATGTGGGACTGTCACAAGGAAGATGTGCACTCGGACATGAAATTCTAACAACTGCAATTGCTTCTCCTTTTTCAACATTTTTTCTAAGTGAGATGATCTAAACAATGAACTTAATGTCTGGCATGTTTGAAATAGTCATTCATGTATCTCCAAGATCATAAGTCCAAACTCAACTGAAATCCTTATTAATAAACTCTCATACTGGAATACTATGATACTAGTAAGCACTTAAATGCTTAGCTATACAGACCTACATGCCTATGTTAGAACCAGGAAAACAACTGAACATATTCTACTTACTTTTACATACATATAGTCTAAAACTTCTATTTCCATCCCGTATCTCCTGCAACAGAAACTTTCTGAGGCAGCTGGTGTCTCCTTTCCAGGCAAAATAGGCTCAATCTCCAGGGAACCTATTTCCATCTCTCTTGTGTTGGTGTATACTAACTCATAAGGCAACTTGGGAATCTCTTGCTCTGGTTTATTCAGCAAAACAACTGAGGTCATCTGCTTTAAAGATACTTATGAATAACCCATGGAGTCTGCAGAGACTAACGTGTGACAAGCCATGTTGGGGCAATGAATTCCCTCATTGTTAGACTGCCTCATAGTATTTTCAGATTATTTCTCCAGCTCTACAAAGCTCAAGAGTGTCCTCCTGTAAACCACAAAGCAGTTGCAAAATTCTCTTGTCTTGTGATAAGCAAATGGAAGAACTCAAGGACACCATCGGTAATTGGAGCAAGAGTTTATGATTTTCCCTCTCCATGGGTAAGTACATCATTCAAATGCGAAGTCCCTGTTTTTTCATATTTAGGACTGTCAAACTAGGAACATGCAGTTTACATCTACCCATACAGCAGCCCTGGCAAACAACATGACAAATCACATGCCACACTTACCCTGCGGGAGCTGCTATAAACACAGAATGAGAGCTCTTCAAAGCAATGCTGCTTCAGCCTTTACATTTGATCTTAAAGCAAGGGATCTCATCAGAGCACAGAGTAAGTACCATGGAAGAGTCTGCTCTCAACCCTCTCCAGTGCCTCCTAAGAGCCAAATAAACTCAAAAAGCCGTATCTGCTACTGCTGGGGGCAACGTGCATTACCCTATCAGCCTTACCTACCTACAACCACACCTGAAGCAGGGTTAAAAGGCAGAAATGGAGACTTAATGAGCAGTGAGGGAAATGCAAAAGCTTTCAAGATGTTCAGAAAGTAGCCACAGCTTTCACCAAACAGCATGGAGCTAACAGACACAAAAACACAGCTGCATTCTGCACTCCTGACTGACTCTCTTCCAGTTTAATCTTTATACTGCTCCCTCAAACCATTCATGATCACGGTGACTTCTTATTCATACTTGTTTTTTGGTATTACGTTTGTGCCTTCTTTTCCCTCAGCATTCTAAGAAGCTTTACTCTAGCCTTGAGTACCTCCATAGCATTATTATTCAGGGAAAGACCTTGCTATTGTTCCTGACTAACAGGCCAAAGAAACTGTCAATGCCACTAAGAACAGAAGGTGTAAAATACAAGATCTCTGCTTCTGTAAGTAATCCATTTGCACCTTCTTCAAAATTTACATTAAAATTTGCAGATACATTAGAAGTTGGGTCAGTATCTGCAATCCACAGACGTTCACCGAGTGAAGTCTTTAAACTTTAAACTTCATTAGCAGTGCCTGACATTTCCTGTGCTTACCTTCGAGCTCCTTAATATCCACAATTCAGCAAGGAAGGCACTCTCTAATGTAACCACATTAACTACTTAGCTTCTTAAAACAAACAAACAAAAAACAACAACAACAAAAACCCCACACAAACTGTTTTAACAGCAATTGATTTCTTATTTATATTTTATTTGTATATAAATAGACTAACACATAGAAAAACTACTAAATACTGCAACTAGCTGCAGCAGCAAGCAAAGGCCTAGATTATGACCTGGATGACCAGGAAGATCCCAAAATCACCAAGATCATCAGCTCGATAACTCTGTGTTTTCATGTTTGTGCAGTGCTGGGCAGTCCAGGTTAACCATTCCACACAGTGTTTCGTGTTAGGCTGCTGCCTGGAGCAAACTGCAAACATGGACTGTGCTAAAAGACGAGTGGCAGGGTCCTGAAAGTGGAAGCTTCTGCTGAAAATACACTCTGGTTATTAAACATTAAAACTGGGCTTTAAGTAGACTGGTCCTAACTTATTGCAATGCTGCATACACTGAGCTTTCCTCAGAGAACTTGACAAGAGACATCCCTAGGATGTTTAGTTTCCCCCTACAAATATTTCCTAACAGCTATAGGACAGCAAAGTTACTTCCCTGCCATAAGAAGAAGTAGAGAATAAAGGGCTTAATCTTTCAGATTTATGTGCTTAATTTCTAAGCATAAAATTAAGCAACACAGGATAAAGAGAAACCTTTGCAGCAGCATGTTGTTGTTAGACACACACACACACACACACACACACTCACTCACTCTCACTCGCTCTGGTGAGAAGGCATGAACTGTTTATTACAAAAATCTGACTCCATTTTATAGGATTGCTACAAAGGCCAGGGACTGGGGGAGAAGGTTGACACCTCTCCCCATCCCATTGGCCAAGACAATTGTCCATCAGCTGTCCGCATCTCTCAGAACAAGAATGTAAACTACCTTGAATTAAGGAAAACATTGCTTCTATTTATAACACCTGTGTATGAGAAAAAACTTAAGAACTATGAAATGTGAGACACACAGACGGCTGAAAAATCAGGGCGACAGTAGCAGGCTTAAGCAAACGTAGGGTGAAGCAAAGCCAAGGAGGAACTGAGAACAAGGAGGAAATGATGCAGTCCTAGGCAAAGGGCGGCACTGGCACAGGCACGTTGCACTGTTCTCTGCCAAGAGTCACCAAAAGCCTTGCCACTAGTGTTGGCAAATAAGGCCTTAGCAACCCAATCATACAGCTCTTCTTCAAAGTAAAGCCAGCAAAAGGGAAAGTCACTGTACAAAGAGCCAGTGAATTTTCTCTGTCTCCCATGACTTCTAGATAACGGGTTTAATTTCATGCCTAATGCATTTTCACTTACTTAAAAGTTTTGGTACCAATTTGAACCAGCCAAACCCTTAGAAACATCATCCCTGTTCTAGCATACCTTAAGTGGGATTATGGTCCATGGAAATAAGCAGAAAGACACAGTTTGATGAAAGAGTCAATGTCACAGACATGATGTAAATTTCCAAGAACTGTGGGTTTATTCCTGACCGTAAGACCGTATTTTCCTGCAACAACAACCACCTATTATTAAGGATAGATAGGAAGTTCCTCCTTGCTTTTTCAGCAGCAGGGGAGACAGACAGAAGGTACATTCTGCTGCTTCAACTCGTTCGAGTAGCTCGCTAATGAAGCATCAGGAACAACAGCCTTGCCCCAACGCTATTCCTTGGCCCTGGGCCCAACTGTTCAAATACTCACTATCAGAGTCAAGCACAAGACACGCAGTAGTAAACACTGCTCCACTACAGCGAGCACAAAATTAGATCAGACATAACCTCTGCACCTTCCAGCACGCGAAAGAAAACCCAGCCAAGCAAAGGAGTTCAGACTCTGCCCATCCCTAACTTCATACATGCAGCAAGCTAAGGAGACTTTAATCAAGAGGCATAAAACAAATCCCTGACTCACTTTTATCAGAGGAGCTGTTGCTGCTTGACAGCGCAAAGCAAAACTGGGTCCATCATGTCCCCTCTAGCCAAGATGCCTTTCAAACCAGCAACATCTGTACATGTGCTCATATATGCATATCAAAGACCTCAGTAAAACAAGAAAAACTTCAATAATTAAGTATTTGCTTTGTGTATACTTTACTTTATGTTGTCAAAGAATTAAATCCAAATTCAATGAATGTGTATAAATTACAGTATGAATACAATAAATAATTATACATTATTGTGTATCAATATCTAAAGGAAGGGTGCCAAGAGGATGGACCAGGCTCTTATCAGTGGTGCTGAGCAATACAAGAGCCAAGAGAAAGAAACTGATGCTCCGAAGTTCCATCCTAATATGAGGAAGAACTTCTTTACTGGGCAGGACTGAGCACTGGAACAGGCTGCCCAGAGAGAGTGTGGAATCTCCCTCACTTCAGATATTCAGAACCACTTGGACACAATCTGGCGCCTCGTGCTCTGGGATGGCCCTACTTCAGCAGGGAGGTTGGCCCAGATGACCCACTGTGGTCCCTGCCAACCTGACCCAGTCTGCCATTCTGTGAATGCCCCCACAGGGCACCCCAAGCCCCTCAAGGTCTGCTGCAGAGGCTAATCCAGGCACACAGCAGGCTTGCCAGCTGCACAGTGCCTTCCCTTACAGCAGAAACCACCACTGGTTAACCTCACTGTCGTTTCTTGCTTTTTCAAAATCCTACTAAAAATAGACCATGCAGAAACAGTGCAGCCATGTGATACTGGACATTTGTGTGACTTCCTCCAATTCAGCTGGCTCAGTGAGCACATTTCAATAACAAAAATGCTTTCTTTAGTTCAATACATATTAGGCAATGAATCTCATAAAGACAGAGACAAACTACTTTGTTATTAGAACACATGGAGAGAATTAAACTCCCAAAGGCCCCACAAGCAAACCCTAAGAGTTGGGTACATCTTTCTATCCCTTACAACTCAGTCTGGAGCTCTCTGGCTCAACCAAAGATTATCATGGTGGTCATTACACATATCTTTTGACGTAGCAGGAGCTCGGCAGCACTTTCTCTGATCATTTATTTATCTAAAAGATAAGAGCAATCTATTACTTAACCCATCTGGCACATGCTATAAAATCCCTGCAGTAGAAACAGACTGCAAATAACCAGTGGCAGCTCCATGTACAGACATTACTATTCTGCAAGCATTGCTGGTGACAATTTGGGAGGGATCCCACATAATCCACTAATATTCCCAGGTAAATGTTTTAACATGATACTCAAAGAACTGAAGAAACAAGACCAAACATAAATGGAACCTTCACAGTTCTTAGCATGAAACAAAGAAGTCATACAACTTTCAAGATTAGGTCTACAGAAAAAAAGAACGAAAAAAAAAAGAAGGAGATTTTCAAATATAAAGCTATTATTACCCCTCCCCAAAAGTAGCTCTGAATGATGCTACACTTTCAGTGTTCCATTAGGTCTACAGGATGCACCCTTCCAGAAGCGATTTGTGGGCTGTGAGAAGCTTTCACAAACAGCTTAGTATCTCTTTGGCCCCATTAGGGTGGCATCATTTCCTTTTCCAGACACACTCAGCATCCACGGGAGCAGCTCTGGTGCAGAGTGGGTTCCAGCTCAGACCATGGCTTGCCTTGCTTCCCAAGGCTCAGTTTATTTTACCAACAGATTGCCGACATGTCACCAAACTGCTGTTGGAAAGCTAAGAGCTTTCTCAGTTTCTGCAGCTGCTGTGGCTGACATCTGACTACAGAGAACAGGTCTTTTTACAAAAACATAATAAAATGTCAAGGTTAGGTTAAACCAAGTACTGTTGCACTGTTGGGTAATTATATCCTCAGCACCTTCAGTTTAAAGGCGATAGGAATAAAATGGGTGCACACCATCGTGCCTTGTCACTGGCAGAGCTGCCATCACGTTCATTCCAGGGCCACAGCAGGTGCCCCAAGCAGAGAAGCGGCTGAAATATTCCCTGCTCCGCTGCTGTGTTGGGTGTTAAGAAGAGGCAGAGCACAGTTAGGAAGTATCCTGCGAGGGCTCGCTGCCGTGCTCAGGTGCAATTCCTTGTCAGCTCACGTCCGATTCTGCAAGAGCCTCTCTGCTCCGAGCTGCGCAACTCCAAGCAGAGCAGGAAGCCCGAGCTGTACCTGAACGACTCCCATCCCGGCACTGATGGGCACCAGCGCCCTGGGAGGACTAAGCAGTGTCCTCCTGAGACACGTGGTTACTGTTTAATGCTTACAGAACACCTAGATCACCTGCACAGTTTTCTTGCAAATTGTAGAGCATGTAAAATTTTTCCTAAGGGTATTCGCTGATGTTTGATTTTTGTATACTTTCAAGCCTAACCAACAGGAAAGGATATTTAATCTGTGAAACTGATAGCAGCTAACAAGCTCTAATATCTGGGTGTTTGAAAGACAAAGTATTTGTTGGTAGACTTGCCTAGTTAAGGTTTATGGCTTGGCATGCTCCAGTGATCTCAGACCTACTGGGAGGTTAACAAAGCTTGGGAAGAAGGACGTCCACCGGCAGTGGACACACAGAATGCAGAATTTAGGGCCCACAAGGGCATGTGGCAGAACCCCCAGACAAGGAAAAAGCTAATAAAGCCAACTCAAGGAACTGTGCTGAATCAGTTCTGACTGGGTAAAAGGTAATTCCACAGGGGCAGACCCTGACCACCAGCACACAGCCACCAGCCCAGGAAATCACCAACCCAAAAGAAGAGAAAGACTGAGCACGCAATTAGCATGAGAAGCAAGAGAATCATTAACCAATAGAAGACAGAACACGAATTAACAAGGGAACTAGGTAACTTGTAGCCAATGAACATTAATGCCTTTGTTTGCTAAACTATAACTAGTGAGACATTTTGGCAGTCGGGCGCTGGCTCTGTGCATTTGCCACCCAGCACCCCTTTCCGTCCAGAACCGTAACTGTATTTGACTTATTTGAAGTCAAATATCCCAACTCTGTGTGTGGATTGGCCTCTTGCACACAGGGTGAAAGAACCTACTTTAAAACAACTGTCTGCACAGCAATATACAGGGCTATGTAATTACGGCAGCTTTTTTTAAATCCCAAGAAAAGCCCACTAATAGGCACAGCAATTTTGAAATGGTTACATTTTCTCTCTTATGCTCAGGTTGGTTTTTTGCTGTATTTCCCTCCCATGTAGCACTAAGGTACCCAAGCAGAGCCATTACTTGGTCACAATCTACTGTTTGCTATTTTTGCTGGCAAGGATCCAGCACAGCCAAAGGAGGAGACCAAGCATCGAAAAACCCCTGGCTTCACCCCCAGAGCAGCTGCTGCAGACAGCCACGGGAAACCAAGAAAGGGCCACTTGCAATGCTGGGGACAGCACAAGCAGCTTTTGTTCTACACAGTTCCTCTGACACTTCCCAAACTCAATTTATTGCTCATAAACCCTCAAACTGAACCATTTCAAGGTCAGCCGCTGAGATCAGCTTGCCCAGGCCATGCTCTCCAGTGAAAACTGTTTACTGATTCCTCCGTGTTCAAAGGAACATTTCTACTCACTAGAACTGAAATTAGATTAGGCCCTATTTAGAACCAAGCTAGCTGGAGCTAGCTTCCCCTCATCTCAAAGATAATGGAAACGGGAGGAGCACACTGGTAGCAGCAAGAATGAAAATAAATGAATGTCTGACTGAATGGATAAGTAAATAAATCAGTGCACTGTACACAGCCATACAAACGGGAAACAGAAATCCCGAGAGGGCAAAGCAGCATGCTCTAGGAAAGCACAGCATGAAAGAGAAACAACTCAAACCCAGGGAAAAATAGATGGAAACAGAAAACAAAAATCTCACCTCTTCCCTCTGATTTGCAAAGAGGCAGCATAAAGACAGTGTCTGATCTGTTTTGTTGATGAGAAGAGCATGTGTTGGGGCTTGGTTTCACACCCCTGAAATTCACGAAGGTGACTTGCAACACAAAACATGGCAATTTCAGCAGAGTAGTCACATGAGTTCCAATTCTAGGCAGAGCATTCTCCCTTGTTCTTAATTTCCACAGAAATCAAATTACCCTTAACAAAAGCCAGTACGTGGCCTAGATTGTCCCAATCAATTTTTATGGGTCAGCAGAAGCAGGTATATATCTGTTGTTGGTCAACAGTTACTGAAACGCTGAAATGGATCAGCGACATCCAAGCATTGCTCAGTGGGGCTACCATGATCCAGGAGCCACATCAAGATCCTTCTAAGTTTGTTTGCAAAGTCTAAGAACCAAAACTTTCAGAAATGAGCTTACAGCAAGACCACGAACCTGCTAGTGATATATATCCAACAGGACAAGGCTCAAAAGCATAGTGTTTTTAGCAAGAATGTCTGAGATACAACTCATGGCACAGATTTAAGCTGCTTCACCCCAAAATTAAAGGCAATGCCCTCAAGCAGAGTCTGAATTTGCAGTGTCACTGGGCATAGGAATACGAAGTTTCCAGGGGATATGGTTTGGGCCCACTGCTCACAACTAGTTGGTTAGTGCACCTGAGCCCTTTAATTTCACTTAAATCCAGACTTCTAGATTAACTACAACCACATCCAACTCCAAGGCCGGCTATATAGCCACCAAATCTAGAAACACATCTGGATGAATCAAAGCAATAGGGCTTTCCCAGGAGTGGCATGACTTCTTCAAAAAATCTGTATCGCTGGTTTCTAACAAAAAAATAATTTATCTTGGAAAAATAAGAGTTCCTTTCAGCTATTTCAATATGTTGTTGGGATAGTGGGTGCTATTTTTATGTTGGTATGCAAAGAACCCAAATTTGAAGGGATAACATACTAGCAAAGCTGGAGCATACAGCAGAGAGCCCTACTTCCACCACCCCCAGCTGGAAATCAGTCTGTTCTGCCATTCGCAGACAGCATCTGAAGAAACGATGACAACTTTGCACCACTGCCCATCCAGTCGTTAACACAACTTTACCAACCACTGTTTGAAGCTACAGCAACAACACAGCCACCTGAACAACACAGGGAAGTTGGGATGGGGCGTCCAGAGGGAGAGGGTAAGAGAGCTGCCTTTGCTCCAGGGCACACACTTGCACACACACAGCAGCAACGATGTGCTGAAAATTCATCCCTGACCCTGCTTGCCAGCAAAATATCTATGCCAACGCCACATGATAGGAGCTGATACTACACTGGAAATTCTGGTACTTTAGGCAGCTGCCCTGAATGACAATCTCTGCTCACCAGTTAAAAAAGATGTGAAACTCACTCTTTCTGTGCCTACATATATCTCTAAAGAGGACAAGAACAGCCTGTGGTGTGAGAGTGAAGCACAGACACAATCTCACTGGCCTCCATCACCCAGCGAGTCCCTACTGCAGGATCATCCCTGCACTTGTCTGTGTTTGCTCTTTTCACCTCAGCATGCTTTGACCTCAAATCCATTATTTATGTCTCCTAATCAAGGATGAGACACTGAATGCTATTCAAGCAGCATGCTGCCATTACTTGAGGAAAAAGCCAGCAGAGAGGGGAGATAGCAGAGTGTCTACTGAGCACCCAGCAGGTTTCCTACCCTGGCCTGCCCAACTCTGAGCCAGGCCCTCCTCGGGAATTATAAGGGGCCTTGAGTTTTCCACTGTAACACAGTTCCAAGACAACAGCATACCCACGCTTTTGGAACAGCTTCTGACCAAAGGATTCAGCCACTCAGAGAAAAGAATTCAAGGTCAGATGAAGTTGGAAATAAATTAAAAAAAAAAAAAAAAAAAAAAAAAAAGAGAAAGAAAAAGCAAGAGCCACACTTTATGAGACATTTTAATTCCGTAAGAAGAATATCAACAGAGAGAGAGAGAAATCAAAAACACATTTCTAAAATAACTCCTTACACAGAGAAGGTCTGTTGGGTGCCTGGAAACAACTCTGCAGTACCACAGCTCTCTTGACCAGAATGGTAAATTTCATCCCTTCGGGATAGTTCAAAGGGATATTCTTGTATGAGATACAAAACACCAAGGTGTGCCGTATCACTGATGAATTTAGTATTCTTTAGGGGGTGCATGCATGCTCCTCACCTCTCACACCAATCTCTCCACACAAGTATACTCTCAAACACAGGCAAGCAGTCCCTGTTGAAAGGACTGTCTGGTTTGATTTGTCCTGATGCACAGTCACTGTGCTGTCCCACCACTCTCCTGCGTGGGAGAACTCTACAAATAAAGTGATCTGTTTATGTCAAAACAAAAAGTCTGTTCCCTTTCCTTCCTTGCAGAGTGCTAGACTGGGGACAGTTCTAGAGTATTTCACAAAGTGGCTCAAGGATGTAGATGGCGTGGCTCTCCTACCAACACTCTTTGACTGTGCAAGCCTTCTGAAAGTAGCATTTGGAGTTTGCCATGTGGTACTGCCCTGCTCAATTCCAGTGACCTCTGTTATCCCTTCTGCCCCGAAAGACCTGTTTGTCTGTCATTCTCTTTTCAGATTTATGCACTAGCTGAAAGCAGAGCAATGAAAACAATGCCTTGCTAGGGGTGAAAACAACCATTTCCACATCTCAGTTTGCAGGCTTTGCTATCAAGATGCACAGGACAGTAACTGTGCCCAGGCAGAAGCTGACGAGATACTAACACACAAGACTAAAAAGATTAGAAAAATGTCTGATTAAAGAGCATATGAGAGTCACGCTGCGCATCACTGCTGACTGCAGGGCTTCTGAACGACTGCCAGAAGACTATAATCCAAAGGTGCAGTGTCACCAAAGAGCGTAGCTGAATATCCAAGCGCTCCCGTCGTAGGAGCCGTTCCTCGGCAAGGCGCGGGCNGGGACGCGGCCCCGGGCCCGCGCTTCGGGGGCTCCGCCGCTCCCGGACCCTGCGGCATCGGTCAGTAGGGCTGCGCGCCCCCCGCTCCGTGCCCCAACCGGTATTCCTCCTCTCCCTCGCCATCCTTTTATTTATTTGTTAATCAATTTTCATTTTTTCTCTCCTACAGTGAACAAATTACTGGTTGTGTCATCGGGGTGTTCATAATTTTGGCTGGTCCCCAGGCTGTGCCCTGCTCGGGGCGCGGAGGAGGCTGCGCACCGCGGGCACCGCCAGGCGCGGGGAACGGTCCGGTGCCTTCCTTTCAGGGGCGCCGGTCCTCTCTCAGCCCAGGCGGGAGATGAGCCTCCTCTCACTGGATCCACATCGGTGTCACAGCCTGCTGGAGCCTCTGTGTGCCTGGCTGCCCTCCCACCGCCAGTTATTCCCACTGTGCACTTGGCATGTATTTCTCAGGTGCCAAGGTTTCCATTTCAGGTTTGGTTTTTTTCTCTCCGATTCTAATCCCATCCTTCAAATTGTTTACAGCCTCCTTCAGCTCCATTGCATCTGTCATTCAGTTACTGAAAGCACTGAAGGGAAATGGGCCCAAACCAGTTCTTTCAATAATTAAGTCCATTCTCACCAGGACATGGGAGGTACACATCTTTGAAAAGTTTAACATCAATGTCAAATGGGATTGAAAAGCAGAGTCCATGTTCTAGCAAGGCCTCAAGATGACACCCCAACTCCTTTAAGATTTGTTAATGAATGTTTTGTACAGCTCAGGTTATGGCAAGAGTTGTTCTGACAGCAGAATTGAAGCTATTACTCTCTCTGTTTTCCTTTTTCCACCTTGGAAATGCATCCTGCTAGTCCAAGTGGTCCAAAATACAAAACAAGTTTGAAATAGGTAAGTTTGCCACACTCTCCACCAAAGTGCTTCTGACTATTTATCCTCTCTCAGAATTCAACTGTTTCGCTAACAGCCGTGTGTTCAGTGGGCAGTATCTGCACCGCCCCTGAAACCACCAAAGAAACAGACAAATCTGTTCACAGAGAAACTGAGCCATGAAAGCGATGGGTCAAATCACTCATCAATATATGAACAGAGAGAAAACACTATCATGATCCCCAAAAAACTCCAAATAAATGCTTCGCTAGACTTTACTGCTACTATCTAAAAAGGAGTGGAGAAAGTAACAAGCACAAATAGAAAATAGCCAAGATGAAAATGTGTAGCTTACTCTGAGTTGTTTGTATTAGGTGCAGATATATGGCCCTCACAGCTAGGA
Source organism: Donacobius atricapilla (assembly GCA_013397315.1). Classification (NCBI taxonomy): domain Eukaryota; kingdom Metazoa; phylum Chordata; class Aves; order Passeriformes; family Mimidae; genus Donacobius; species Donacobius atricapilla. The sequence continues at coordinate 83,014 of WBMY01002341.1, read as the reverse complement.
AACTAAGGTTAGTAAATTCCAAACAGATTAAAAACCCACTTGATTCTACTGGGACAATTCAAAATAATGTGAACAGAATTTTAAGAATTCCTTCCCATCTTCTGCCAGTATGTCCAGGTTTATCAACCATGACTGCTGTTGCTGTCCCACACCAGGAGGGCTCTCTCCCAGCAGAGCTGGACATTCACTGTCAGAGCTAGAAAAAGCCCAGAATGGGCTCCTGGCAACTGCTGTCCTGGTCAGGGGTGAAGTTTTGGCTAAGTTGTTTGCAATAGCTGCTCTTCATCTGTCTGCCAAGGCAAACCAGGGAGATTGATACTAAAGCTACCAGTCATCTTCCATGTGCAACACTGGAATAGTAAACAACTGAAGTTTCAGTTTTATTTTCAGAAAGGACCTGGACATCCCCTGTGAGTGATGTTCTGTATCCGGTATTTTGAACCCTTTCCTCAGGATATCTGTGCTAAATTCAAAGACACTCATTGCAGGAGATCACCTGGGCTATGGATTACTGATCTCAGCCATTCACACAGCTGGAGCTCAGGTGCCAAATGTAATTATAAGCCACGGCAAAAAATAGATATGAGTCCAAAATATGCTATGATTTGACACAATTTGCATAAACCAGGATTTCATATCTGCCATTAAGGGCAGGAATTGGGGGCGCTGAAAGTTGCCAAGAAACAACCTGTTTGTAATGTATCCAGACTGAATACTTTAAGATGCATCTCCTGCATCAAATATTTGCTGGCAAGATTTTAAAAGACCTCATCTCTTACCTTGTACAACATCTCTGAAAAGATGGCATTTTTTTCAGAGCACAGATCCCAGGGTGTTCCAGATAATGTGTAGGTGATGTAACTGACACAGTGCACATGTAGAATTTTATACTGAATTTTTATGCAATTTTTTTCAGCAGTTACCAAGCATCTGTCCTATCTTTTTTTCTTACACCTATGTTCTGTTCATATCTATGATCTGTTCAGCTGTGGCAGAGAAATTCCCTTCTCACACAGGACTTCCTGTTCTCTTGTCATGCTATACAAGGAGTGAGCAGTGAGTTCTCTGCCAAGCCCATATTCTCACACTACAAGGACCAGGTCTGGAGATTTTAGCTGTAGAAAACAAACAGGGCTGGTTTCAGGCAGTACTGATGGAACAGTTAAGAAGGCAGAACTGTAATGCCAGAGATATGTAGGAAGAGAAACAATCATGTACCATGCAGGTACGCAGACCACAGAGGGTGTTACTGTAACCCTGGGGACTGAGCTACCTGTGTAATAACACCCCACGGATCTGGAAGCTGTGCAAACATCAGCACCCGAGCCTCAGGCTGACTGGGAATTCAGTGGGAATCTTTTCCAGCACTGAGGTTTCTGGAAATGTTGCCATATTTAGGCCAACAGTCTAAAGCAATGCAAACTTCTTTGCACCAAACTGGTTCCCAGACTTCCCCTTCATTCAGTGCAAGGGACCCAAACAATCATCTGTTACGGAGTTTTCAAACAATAAGCTTTAATTGCCTTAATAGAAAAATAAGCACTGAAATATATATAAATGTGATTACATTAAAGTAATTCTGTAGTCTAACATACTAGAAACCAAAGCCCAGTCATAGTTTTAATGATACAGAGTAGCAAGGTTTAGGGTTTAGATATTTTCCATAGAGAATACCGAAGTATCCAGTATTGTTTAGGAAACAACAGTAAAGATGAGACAAACCTCCATGGTGCAATAAAAACTAAGTAAATCAATTTATTCTGTATACTATACAATGTGTAAGTTTGTAAAGAACAATTGACATTTTTATCACCTTAACATCTTGACTGGGTGTAAATATGTCCAACAAAATGTACTCCTGTGGCCTTTACACAACCACTGTCCTACTACATCAAGAACAATGAGAGGGAAGCCTTTGGTGTTACAGATTTGGGGACATATCTGTGAAGTTGTAATTAATCCACTTAACTATCTCAAATAAAATGCTGTTGCTATCCGCTATTACAAGCCTACATGAGTACTACTCTAACAACTAAACGCTATCTTTAAAGGTAAGATATGAAAGGGACTGCCAGTCTACAGTGTGGACAGGTTTTCTTTGAAAAAGGCAATTATCAAATGGTAAAACTCATATAATACATTATGTACATCAGTTTGGATAGCTGAGTTATCTTGCTGGAGTAAGCTGAAAGTAAGCATCGATCTGCAGTCATATCCCATTTACTGTTAAGTGACTACTGGACTTAAGTTTTATACAGTGTAGAGAATCAAAATAGCTGTGCCTGCTGCTGAGGTCTGTCAGATGTGAAGGCTCATAATCAGTCACTGACCTAGTTAGTATTACAGTACTTCAAATATACACATGGATAATATATTCATAGCTGAATTTGTAGTAATCTTAGGAACTGCAAGTCACTGAGTGAGCATCGGAAGAGCTTGTGTTGTCCAACCAGCAGGACAAGCCGAGGTGTAGCTGAGTGAGTGGAATGTTTAAATTTAAATGGCTTTCTTTTTAAAACCTTCCCAAACATCAAGAGAGCTCACCTTAGGGGAGCTACAGAATAGTGGCACCAGACAATACACAGCAAGTCACTTTAAGTTGTTCAACATTTGTTTCAGGCCCAATCCTATCATTAAGTTTCGATTTCATTTATACATAGAAAAATAAAGAGGGATTCTCACATTAGAACAAACATTTATAAAAAGCAGCTTGCTTCAGTATTTCCAGTTTCCTTGTTATTCCTCCAGCCTAATTTCTTAAAGAAGTCAAGTAGGTCCATTTCTTCCAACCGTTCTGCAAAATCCAAATTATTTGTAATATTAGTGGAGGATAAGGAATAAGGACAGGCTTGACAAAGCCCATCTAACTACTAAAAAGGGGCTATACAGACTTGAAAAGAATCAGGTTACCAATTTTGAAATTCTCTGGAATTGCTTCTCTGAATCAAACACATTACATAAACACCATATGTTCTGATCAAAAGAGGACCAAATAAAGACTATTCAATTTCTCTTGACCATTTTGTTTGTCTCTGGAACAGAGCATTCCAGAAGATATGGGCCAGCATGGTTTTGACTAGCAGTCCTTTATACCCCAAGACCTTTCTGAATATGTCAGCACAAAGTACAAGCTTCTATAAACATGCATCTTTAAGTGTTCTTTCTTATAATACTCCCATTGGTGCTTTGTTTCGAACAGGCTGTTTCCAAACTACTTCTTTTTTAAAAAAAGACATTCAGTAAACTGATCTTTTTAAAGAGTTTCTTGTTCTCCCAAAGACTGTGACTACCTATATGAAAATCAATTATATTACGGATCATACTCCACTTTCAATATTCTGATTTCATTGAACTAACATGTTTTAAATGCATCAATTCACCTGACTAATATCAACTATGTGTTTTATCTATCTAGTACTTACAACTTTCATCGTAAGCATAAACTGGAGTTCATCTCTTATTTTCTGATATGAAAAGTTACCTCTTTCTCAGTAAGTCATTATGGAAATACTTTTCCAGATATTTGTTTCCATAAAGTCAATGGGGGGCTGCTGTACGAAGAAAAGGAAATAATTTACTACCTCTGCAGGAGTCCAAGAAAAAAAGAAAATACATCCTTCTGCTTACAGAAGTCTAAAATAGCCCAAAGACAATTGCATATCGAACGTCAGTAAGCCTAGATTTGGTGTTTGCCACACAGGGAACTCTCTAGAATAGCACACTTAGCCACATGCTATGCCAAAAGACAGAGCATTTCTGCTTTAAAAGCTTAAACAACTGCTGAACAGAAAGGGCACTTGCCTGCAAATATAGGTACAAGTTCCAAATTTATACTTGAATGCTGGATATTGTTGTAAAACAAAATATACAACTGGAAAAGCATAAGGTTGAGTCAGGTGTAAATGTGTTTCACAAATTTCAGGTATATAATTTTTACTTTCAGTAGCAAGATTCTGGGCTCTTAGTTTCAGGACAAGACTTTGAAAGATACAGAATCACTTGTGCTTTGATTGGCACATTATCTGCTTTTTAAAATGTAAAACTAATAGACGTTTGCAAAAGGTTGTGCAAAACTATTGTATTTACAAAAAATGGCACAAGAGTGAATTCAACAGTCTATGCACATGCACACTTCATCCACATCTTCAACAAAAGTGTGTCCTAAGCTACAGAACTGAAAAGAATACCAGCTTCAACAGGCAGTTGTCAATAAGCACTAGGTTCACAAGAGTTACACCAGAATGGGCAAATATTGCCCAAGTAAAAACTCTATTGTTAAAGCTGAAACAGGTTTAAGGCCGTTCAAGTTCAAAAGCAGAAACAAAATTCAATCAGAGCCCTGTCTTTGTTTTTATACATGCTTTACCATCTAGCAACTTGTGGTCTAAACCTCTATTTTAGACAACAAATCCAAACACGGAAGAAAAACCCAACACAACTGGAGGTTATATTAAATACAAATATGCTGTAATTAAGATGAAATAACAAAAGCAGAAACATTAGAAGTTGTAAAACTTGCGATGTCACTTGCTGGAACCAGTCCTACACTAGGAAATGGGCAATATGTACATTTTCAAGTAGATTACATTGCTCTAACCAAACTTGTCCTTTTTAATCAGTGCATTTTTCTCAACTAGTCCAAATACTACATTTTACTCTTAACAGTATTCCCTTACAATAGCAGCACATGCTATCGCTACCTGCAAAGCTGTCAGTCTCATGATTTAGTGTAAGAAAGAAAAAGGGGGATGTGAGGGTGAGAAATAACTATTAAGGAGAAATAACAGGAATGAGAATAATCATGCAGTTCAGCTGTTCTTGTCAGCCAGCCAGCTTGCTAGCAACAAGAGATGGTTTCCGCTGTGGAAGATCCTGTGGAGTAGGAATATGGTCACCAGTCACTTCTGTCTTGTCAGGAGCTGCAGTAGGCAGTTGCTTATTCTTCATCTTTGCTTTAGCCATGTTGTAATCACCAGAATCAAAGTATTTTTGCTAGAAGACAAAACGTATAACTTTAAAAGCCTGAAATCTTATCAGATGTATACACTGAATCACATTTTAAAATAGGTATTTTAAATTTTAAAAGGTTGTAAAATCTGTGATTCGTCAAAGTAGCTCTACATTGATTAAAAAAGGTCTTACCAAGATTACTAAGCACAGAGAGCTGAACTCTTAACATCATTGTGAACATTATTGTGAACAGTAATCTGAACATTATTTTTGCCCTGGTTTTCCCAAAAGCTCATCTCCCACAACTGAAACCTTGGGGTTTGCAAACTTCGTTGCAGTGAACAAGTTCTGCTGCACACAATAACCAAACAATGCACAAATTAAAGCTGGAAAACAGAGCCCGGTCTATCACACCACAGATCAAAGCAGCACGAAGGTGCATGCTAAGAAGAAAACCTCCTCTCTGCACACATTAAAAGAGTTAAACTGTAATCCCTTAAATTCCCAAACCAATCATTTAGCAAAGTCAAATCTACTGTACACTCCTTCTGAAAAACACTACGTCAAGGAAATTATTATCCCTGTTCCATTTTTTTTTCCTGAATACAAAAGTAAATTAAGTTTTAAATTCCTAGTTGAAAAACAGTGTTCTGTGATATATCAGCAAGTTTTTATTAGCATTACTGTTAAGAGTAGCCAGATTTGTCAAAATATTAAGTTATCTATGCATGTCAAAGCCAAATGACTGTTATTTATCCACATCATGGTAAGATGAGGCATGGAATTTCATCCAAGCTCTGCAGTCTTCTGCTGCTCACTAACACATTTTGCAGAAGAAGTTGCATTGGTTTTCCTTACCATGAGGCCACCGCTAAGATACTTGTCACCCTTGATTTTGAACAGATTTCATATGAGGCAAAAAAAAATAGATTCAGGATTAAGATTTACACCACTAACTACTGCTTACAATCACAACCATCTGTGAAGGGTAAGACCACCCAGTTAGATTTGTACAGGCTTAGTCCTCAGCTGAACAACAGCCATCACTACGTGCCATGTCTTGAGTGCTTCTGGGCAGCACACTGCCAGCACAGCCTTCATTCTGCAGTACTACTACCCAGCTGCACCATGCTCAGGGGCAGCAGTTGCTAGACAGAAATAATTTGAGCACCTGACTTAACAGGCCTCTACCAAAGGGGGAGGAGGTTGTTCAGACAAGACCTCCTGAAAAGAGCTTTAAATGCTCCCTGCCAGAGCCCCGAAGTTACTGGATCGATTTCTCCCATAGCCCGTCCTACATCTGAATCACACACTTTTATTTATAAACCTTCCCAGGGCAATCCTTTTGATGGTGTAATCCCTATTTACACCACTATGTTCTAGCACCTCAAGGTAGAACATAATCTGATTTGGAAAAAGGCTTTTCCATTCTGCCCTTTAAGACTGAAGCAACCAAAAGAAACTTTTAAACAACAACTAGGTAATAACAGAACCATTTGATCTTTAGATGTGATACAGCTGTTAGCAGAAATCTTTCTGTCCAGCTAAGAGTTCTAAGAATGCCTCCACAGGAGCATGATGTAACACTGTTCTCATCTACCATTACTCCAGAGAAAGTGTGCTGGTATAGTGTGTGTATCAAATGCAGAACATTTCTGGACAGCAAATATGAATTGGCAGAGTGTGTCCTGGTTGCCAAAGTGAAGATGATTTGGGCTACAGCTGACCACAGAAGAGTATCTGAGAAAATCCACCATCTCTCATGCTTTAGAACATCAATCCATTTCTTCCTATAACTTATCCCTGTATTTTCCTGATTTATTCTAGCTTCTCACAGATGGCCTGTATTTGATCATCCCTTTCAAAACCAACTCTGTCTGTCCAGGTGCCTTCCTGTCAGAAACAGTATCTGAAAGCACACACACTGTCCTCACTGTTTTAACTCTCATCAGTGCAGGCAGCCCCAGGTACACCGGAACCCCTATCAAGTAAAGAAGCCTCCTCATTTAAGACACTGAGCACACTAAAACAAAATAATAAAAAATAAATGGAATGAAGTTATTATCACCACATCAGGAACTGCAGGAGGCCTACTGTGAATTAGAATCCGCAAGTTTATGCTATCTTTTATCAGAGTAGCTAAAGTCAATTGATGGCCATGGATCTGTCTCTGCTTGAATCTGAAAGCACATGCTGCAAGAGCCTTTGCATTCCATGGTGTATAATTAAGATGACGGTATAGGACAGGCTGTTACTGCTGGGGGTGAGATTCTCTCACATTTGCACCAAGTGCAAGCAGTCATAATTCCTTTATGGCTATCAATCCTTACTGAGTGAATGCTGGCCTGTTTTCCTGATATGATATCACAAGACAAACTTAACCACTCCCTTCTGTGTCCACACATACTGTGAATGCAGTGAAGTCTCACTGAGGCTGCCTTTGGCCACGCAGCAGCGTAGCTCAGAGTCACCTCACCTACACCTGCCCAGGCCCAGCAGCCATTAACTCTGCTTCACACCTTCCACCTTAGGAGACAAAGATTATCTAAAACACCTGCCAACAGTAACAATTCCCACGAGATGTTACCAGATAGCACAGAATTAGATCATCACTGAACTCCACCTGCTGGTTTGTGAAGGATTTATACTTGGAATTACTGCGTGTTACTGCAAGGGCCTAGACAACAGTAAAAAAACCACACCGGTGTGACAGCAATGAAAGCACCACCAGCAGCAGTGACATACTGCTTCAGGATTATTCCAAGAACAGAGTCCTAGCATGCCTGAAAGGCATTGCATAATCATTTCATGAATAATTAAACTAAAAAAACCCAAGTCAAATAGCAAAGAAAATAAGAGACACTAGTTAGATGTGGAACAATACTGAAATATTAACTGACTCTTCATTCTTCTATCATTATTTTTGGGTCTGGGTGTATATCCAGAATTATACAACCATTCTCAAACCACTAATGTCAGATGATGTCTGGTCTAACAGCGGACACCAAACTTTCACGTGCTAGAAACATGGATAAAAGGAGTGGACCTCAATTTGGAGGGCATAAGAATGGGCAGGACAAAATCACTAGAAAAATAAGGATGAGTTTCTATCCCTTGGTGTTCGCTGTAACATTTTTTTTCAAGTCTATCACAGCAGCTTCTAAGATTAATTTTTTATAGCAAGTGTGGTTGAGGCACTGATGCTGTAAACAGCTATCCTGCCAACCTGGCATCTGTTTTGCAGAGACAAATTTCCCTATGCTTTCTCAAAATTTAAGGTTCTTAGGACTCTTTTACCATGTAAAGGCCCATAAGAGTAGGAAAAAAATTGCAGATACAGGAATTTTGTTTTTTTTTTGTCTATACCCTGTGGACAATAACTTACTCCTTTTTGAAGCCTCTTCCTCAAGAAGTCTGAGCCTCCTGGCTTCTGGCCCAGATGAGGGTATCTTGCTTTCAATTTTGCCTCTTCAGCTTTTTCTGGACTTAACACCTTATCCTCCATCTCCTGAAAGACAGTGAGTGATACTGTAAGTGACACATACAACAGTGTGTATTTATGCAGAACAGCTTTGCAGGTAATACACCCACATGCCCCTTGCTGCTACCAAGTGAGCATAACAATTATCTGATTAGACATTTTCATACATTCTTTCTCAAATGCTGACAGCAACTGTAGGAGTTCAGCCTCCCATTTTAGACACCTTTCCTGGAGATGCTGAAGATGTGTGCACTTCCCTCTCAAAGAAAAGCAATTTGAATTATTCAATCTTAAAAATAAGAAATACTTGAAAAAAATCTCTTTTTTTTTTTGTCAAAACAAGGAGTCCACTCAGAACAAATATTGAATAGTGAGCAAGAGCCACAGGACTTTTTTCCAAATGCCCATTTCAACATATAGTTGCAAAGGCAGATTGGCACTTCCACTGCCACACCGATCTGTAGGGCTGCTCCAGCTGTAATGTGTTGATGTTCACCACCAAACAGTCTCAAAAGCATGCCTGCTGTTACACTAATAACTATACTGTGTTTCTCTATACATGTCTATAATTATCCTGAAATTGTGAGGATGAACACAGTTGGGTAGTGCATTTGTGTAAAATAAAATGCCTATTTTATGAGCATACTGTAAAACACGGATGCTCAAAATAATAATTTAGAGATATTCATTTGGCACAACTGCAGTCTGTTCACTGGCCTCTACTTCACATTCATCTCTTCCATATCCATGTAACAATCTGACGGATGAAGTACAATTTATTTTATTGGATCGTTTCTAAAATAGCTTTCATTCAAAATTCTTGGTTTGTTTTTTCCAGTATTTGGCCGCAGCCTTATTTTTATGAAAACCATTCCTAGTTCAGAGAAAACATAAAATTATTTGCACTGACTGCTGTAGTGCAGAATTGTTATTATCACCTGAAGTCAAAGAAAGAGTTTCAGGCAGAAGTACGAATTGCCATTGAAATCAGGAGGGTGTCATTCACCTATGACTAAGATTCCAGGTCCACTTAGAGCTGCTTAGGCAGCCCCTTCATACTCTTTTCCATGCCTGTCATCATCCTTTACATTGCATCAATCAGCAGGACTGCCTGTACTCCCAGCTAGGGTTTACAGAAATGAATCCAACAGAAAAATAACCATTTATAATTTTTTTTCTTCTCCCCTTGTTGGGCTGTTTCATTTGGATCGGTTTCCACAGCCTGGACGACACAAACAGCTATGTTAACACTGCAGCAGGGAGGACAGGGACACAGTGAGAAGGAGCTACTTCAGCCAGAGCTGCTGAAGAACAACAGCCACCACCACACTCGCCCACCCCGAGGGGCTCTTTGCTATCTCTTATAGACTGCTCTACGTTGTATAAGAGTCAACAACTATCTGGTAAGGTGCCTCAGAAACAAAGATTATAACAGATTCAGAATGTAACAGTATCTAGTTGCTCCATTTGGCTAGAACACCTCAAGGACAGCTTTGCACAATACAACAGGACACTGAATTAACATTTCTCCCAAGGAAAAAAATAGAAATTCTCATAACAATTAAAGAGAAACTTCAGTGACAACAGGAACCAATGCTTTTTATTAGATGAAAGTGCAGCTAGGCAATACAATGCAAAATCCAAACATGAATAAAGAGCAGTTTCTCTGACACTACTGGACACAGAACTACACCATTTCCCACTAGGCAATATCACACCAGCCAAGCCCACGGCTCTTAAAAGATCACGCAGCAGCTGCTCTCCCTATTGTGGTTCATCAGAATGCCAACACAGACTGGATTTGCTCAAAAGTAATCCGTTCAGCTCAACACTTAGAACATCTAATGCTGAATCACTGGGTACTCACTGCTGAGCCAACAGACAAAGTATTTGAGGGGGCATATTTTGCCACTAAAAGCCAAAAGGACATATTCTTTAAGACAAGAGGACCAACAGTAAATAGCTTATATAAATATGTATTCACGGTGCATCAAAGGAGACATTTATGCAAACTCACAGAGTTGACAAATTATGGCACAGCAGGCAATCCAAACAAAAACACTGTGTTACGCATCAATGCAGCTCAAAAGGATACAGAGCACGGCCGCTTCTTCTTGATGACCAACAACAACTAAGACTCAAAAACCCACAGAACACAAAAAATTTCAATACCACGACTTGGGGTGTCAACCCAAACCAGCTGATGGCAGGATCAAAAAATACTTAAGACAACAGCTCTTCACGTAAAATACAGTTAAGCTGCAAAACTCCTTTCTGAAGAATATAGAGGGTGCCAAAAATTTAGATTCAGAAAGCAATTTGATGTGCTCATTTGCAGCTCAGAAGCCTTTAAAACCAGATTGCTGAGACCTCGGAGAGTTTCCTTGGGAAGATCACTGCCTGCACGTCCTGATCTTATATTCTTCTGAGGACTAGATGGTATTGAGCACTCTCGGAGATGTGCTGCGGAGCCCCGAAGACTTTAGTCCAAGCCACTCCTACATTCAGAACATTCTCCCTTGAATTACAGAAGCAACAACCAAGTGACTAACAAATGACTTGGGAGTGGGCAGAAATCAAGATATACCACGCTCTTCTTCCAAGTGACAACCACACAAAAGTTATAATTTTAGTACTCCACAGGAATCTGACACAGCTCATGAAGTCATTAAAATGATCTACCAGGAAGGCAGTAGTTACCTAACTCACTTAAAGACAGCTTTTGCTTTTAATCTTTGCAGACATCCTAGCGGCATAAAGTTCTGTATCTGCTGGACAACTGACCCGCATTACTAAAAAGAAGAGCCACCAGCCTTTTAAAACTCTGGTATGAATGGCTCGTCTTTAGCAGAAGACATCATACAAAATGCAAAACAGAAAATGGGAAAAACACGGCAACAGCACAAGAAGAAAGCAAACCGATGTGGCAAAAGTCAGTTCAGCAACAAAATGCACCACCTCTAAGAGTTTCCTGAAAAATACAGGCTTTCAAGGCAAAAAGAGTCAACCAAACATACATTCTCCTATGTCTGAAGTTTCTTTGTTTCTGAACTTCCCCCTGCCACTGTCCTGAGTTTTCACACTGAGAACAGGAAATGCTGCTCTTTGGCAGTTTGTATCACTGTAGTTAAAAACCTTTCTCACTCAGCACAAGCCTCTTACAGCATGTCAGAAAGTTTAGAAAAAAAGCATGCAAACACTGCCCCAAAGTTCATTTAGGGGCATCATCTTTTTAAAGCATAGATATGAAGAAGTACTGTAAAATGGGTTGTTTATGTAAGTGTTTCAGAGCTAAGCATTAACTGAGTGAATGTTCAGTTTTGCCTACCCAGGCAAATAGTTTTATTGGAGGTTATTATTGCAATGTCGTAACGCACTGATATCACAGTATCAGACCAGAACACAATCTCACAGAAAGCCAAGTTTTATTTTATTTATGTTATATAATTTTTCTTGAATACTTTACCAGAATAAAACCAAATTAGGAGAGCAGCAAGGACCTCCCACCTCTCAAAAAAGGGTAATTTCTCCAAGCAGTGCATAAGCATAAAATTTCAAGACTTCAGTGTGAAAGTTCAGGAAAATCAGCCCCAGTCACCTGACTTTATCAGAATACCCTAGAAGGCATTACAATAAACTTGCTGCCACATGTTTAACTATGCTCTTATTACAGAGCTATTCTAGGAGTGCTGCATAGGCCAGGGACTTATTTTTATAGGCTTTGAACAGGAACAGTATCCCTTCAGCAGCCTACCTAACATGAATGTTAAGTCACGCTGCAGAACACACCTATTTAAGAGCAGATTACAGACCTGACAAGAAGCTGGTTCTGATTACCGCACCTATTGAGAAGGTATCATTCCATACTAAGCCCCAAAGCTCTACTTGTGCGACTAACTCATATTAGAAATTATAAATTATTAAGCAAAAACTTAGCAGCTGAGGAAGATCAAGCTTTTTCTTTTAGCGTCCTTTAAAGCAGTACTTGTGTTTCATAACTTCTCCGGATCATAGCCGCGGGGATTGCAACTGGGCTCCCACAGCAATGACAAGACTAAAAAACAAACGGCTTCTTAAAGTCACAGCACAGCCATCTATGAAACCAAATCCCACTTGAGAAATGATACAATTATTAACTACAGAGATGACATAAGAGGGACACCACAAGATAACCCAGCCAATTATTCTTTCTAAAATCCTTAACGAGCACAGGTCACGTTCGTTGTGATTTGGGTATTTCTGCTGCTGAATTGATTGCATTAAAAGCTGAACATTTTTTAGAAGTGGAACCAACGTTTAGCCTGCGGATTATGGCTGGTGTCCATCCCGCCGCTGCGATCACGAGCCGAAGCCCATCGCGCAGGACGGCGCGGCCCGCGGAGCCCCCGGAGGGCGCGGGGCCGAGGCCGGAGAAGGAGCCGGGGGGCGCCATCGGCGCGGCGGGGCCCGCGCACACCGCGATCGGCAGGGAACACCCGCTCCCNGCGCGGGCTGGAAGCGAGGGCGGGATCCGCCCGCGCCCCGCGCGTCACGTCCGGGGCCGCGGGTTCGAGGCCCGGTTCGGGGGCGGCTCTCGGGGGCGGCGCGGAGCCGGTACCCCGCCCGTTAGAATCGCGGAATTACAGCGGCGTCGGGAGAGACGTTCAGTATGGTCCAGTCCACCGCACAGGAGTCACTGTGACCACTAAACCACATCACCCGGCCAGAGCCAGACGTTTCAAACACCTCCAGGGATGGTGACTCCACCGCCTCCCTGGGCAGCTTGTGACAGTGTTCGACCAGCCGAAAAGTGAAAATTATTCTGATACCTAATGTGAATCTCCCGTGTCTCAGCTTAAGGCCATTTCCTCTGGTCCCCTCACTGGTCCCCACCTCAACCTCACCACAGCCCCCCATGCCCAGCTCGTCCAGCCTGCATGGCCTCCCCTGCTCAGCATCAGGGTAAAGGAAAAAACCTTTCCTGCTCGGCTAAAGTTAGGTCTTTTGGCCACTTCCAGTGATCAAAATACAAGGAGCTGAGTCCTCAGCAGCATTACTCGAGGATCTCATGAATCCCAGACACCAGCTGACAGGATAGGAAGGCTCAGTCCATTGGAACTTCTTAACAGCACAGTATCAAGTTATACAGAGTATTTTTATTACCTTACCATTGCTATCTGGTTCTTCGCTGAAAAATAACCTGTGGACCCTCTTCAAGAGCATACGGGAGAGGTTTAAATAGCTCACCATTAATAAATCTTTAGGGGTCCCTAAATAATTGGATTATGTGAACAGCAAGGTATGGATTCTACTTAGCACAGCTCACGAGGGGCTGGCCAGGACAGGCTTTGTGCGATTATGGTCGGAAGAACATAAGAGGCAGGGTCAGAAAGGTCTGTGACAGCTGAAGCTGTCAATGATTTTGCCACAGCTGAATTGTACTAAACACCCCACACTCTTCCAGTAGCTGGAAGAGATTCACCCAGAGACCAGGATCACACAGCTGTGGGGAACCCAAGGAATGTACATATCCCTCATTCAGAAAGGGATTTAGCTGGGCAGATTGCACAGAAAAATAATCACAGAATGCACCAGTGGGTTTTTTCCTAATGAAGAAAAAAGTCATGATACTGGTGGGTGTGTCACATTTGCTTCTAGCAAAATCAGGGAGAAATGGTCTGAAAGTGTGATAAACAGAGCAAAATAGAAAAATGATCATAAAAAGGATGAAGTTCATAGATTTTTAAAAGGAAGAAGAATAAAGCAGTGACAGCAGACAAGAATGCAAACTTCAGGAATTTCTTTCAAATGTCTTAGGAAATTAATGTGATGGAAAACAGTTTCAAGGATTCAGCTGTTCCTTAATGCAGTTATTTCTTTTCCTCTCATAATTCACAGGAAAGATGGGGAATAAATTCAGAACCTCAGAAAAAGCCCAGGTTCTTCAATGGCCTCAAATACAAAAAAGGAGTCTACAGAAACTAGGTCAGTTTTTAAGGCTGTGTATCTAAAGTAGATCATAAGGAGAAGGGGGTACCGAAATATTACTGGACAGAACTTTTAAAGGCTAAAGTGTTTAATGTTTCTTTTTATTCAATCTGGCATGACCAAGGTAAGTAGTGTAACAAACAAAGTATAGCCTCTAGCTAGAATAAGGAAAGATTGGTTTACAGGTTACTTTAATTAGTTTTGGTAAATATTTTCAACTTGGATGAAAAAATATCCTTAAGAGATTAGAGAATGACAGAAGCAATCTCCAGTTAATTACTGGTGATTCATATAGGAACCTGTAAAAAATGAATGGGTTTCCAGGAATCACTTTTCCTGAATTTGACTAGGAGTATAGGGAGGACAGAATACAAGCTATATAATTAGGCTGTCAATAATGACTTGAAATATCATCTAAAATAAGCACTCAAAAGAAACTGAGTAGCTAGGCAGGAATTCACAGTTAAGAACAAGGGTTTCACACAATCATCCTTCCTTTAAGGAAAGAGACCATGTGGAGAAGTGGGTGAAGGTGGCTGAGGTTCCAGATGCCTTCTGGCATTAGTAAGGCTTCTGACACTTTCCCATGCAAATTAGGGAAACTTAATTAGATGAAACTTTAATGTGGTGGATGCAAGTTTGTTGGAAACAGCTATCAATTCTTCAAACAGCAATGCTGTGTTCAGCATAGAAAATCTTGGGTAGTGAGAGAATTAAGTTCAGTAAGGAGAACCACCATTTTGGGAACAAGCAGGTAGGACATCTCTTATACTGGGTGACAATATGAATGCAAGTTGGTATCTCCTGATACTGAAAAACAGTGTATTACAACAGGATACAAGAAGAGGACTTTAATCCATATGATTTATCAACCAATTCTGCCAGTCTGATTGGCACAGAGAGGCCCTGACTGGGATGCTGTGTCCAGCCTCACACACTTCAAGACTGTTTCAGTCCAGAAGAAGAAAGCAAAGAGCCAGAATGACAAGAGGTGCAGAAAACAGAGGCTGACTGAAAAGTCTGGGGTTGTCTTAGTTAAAAAAAAAAGATTGAGAAGGGAGATACAAGAATGAAATTGTTTGCTTATAGTGAAAAGGCTAAGAAGTATTTAACTCAACTTCAGCAACATTTGGTTGGATGTTAAAATCCTTATATAACTATAACTAAATGTATATCGTATAAATAAATGTTATACTTTCTCATGGTAAGTATAATTTATTACTGGAAAGATTAGTTGTAGCAGCCATCACTGGAGACCCTTATAAACCTAAACTTTTATTAAAAATAACTGTATATGGTTGAGCCTATTGAGGAATAAAGAGAAGAAACCAATGACCTCTCCAGAAGTAGTCTAGTCTTACCCTAAGCTTAGAAGGTCATTTGGAATTTAGTTTGTAGTTTATGAGCATCCAGCATTTCTCCAGGTGTGTCCCTAATGGAAAGTGTTTACTCAGATCAAGCTGTAAATGGAGAATGACTCAGTAAAATAAAAGTTGTGCACAGATAATCCAAGGTCACTTTCATTCCAAAGCCATATAGGGACTAAGTGTAGCTTAACTATTGAAGTGAATACAAATTTATTTCCTAGACATGACTTGTAGTAACCACATATTCAAAATCCACACTTCTTTGCTATTCAAAGCAAATTAATGAAGGGAGATGACTTGAAGAAGTCTATTTAAATAAAGTTATCAAGATACAAACATTGCATAATGTCAATGCAAAATAAAAGGTTAATCTACTACAGGGGAATGCTGACTCTTCATTAAAAATGTGTCCTTTCCTCATGCTTTTTTTTTCATTGAGCATGCAAGCAAGCTGTGCACCATGACACAAATAAGTAGTTTGAGGATACATGCTGTTTGCTTATGACTCAATAGCAGCTACACAGAAACTAGGACACCCTCTTGATATCCTAGTGCAGACCATAGCTCTGTACACAGTACGACTGCAGTTGTGTTTGACTCTTCTGCTACCAAAAGAAACCTTTACTCAGTTTTAAAGGGTGCACAAATGACCAGAAACTGCAAACAATCTCTTCCTGTCAAGTTTTCCCCAATTCCCTCCAAAATGAATGCTAGGTAACCTGGTGTAACAGAAGGGAAGCACTGCTGAAGTGGGGAAAGGACTAAGTAATATCTGAGCTTTGCGCCCTTTTGGAGCAGCAGTCATTTGCACGTACAAGATAGTTGATAAGTATCATCTGGAAAGTCCAGACTCCCTTACTTCCCTGGCAGACTTCCCGGAGATTTCATGATACACTGACTTCTCTCATCTAAGGGCAGTGCTGAATATACAAGATGCACATCCATCCTTTCTCCAGGCTTCATCAGATAAGCATGTTAAAGGACACCTTGCGTATTACTGACACTCTAAAAACCTTCAGCAAAGTAAAGAAAAACACAAATCAAGGTAAGACAGTTGAGAAACTCAGAACTTCATCAAATGTCATAAAGCTTCATTTCCATCATTAAATATATAGCTCAAATATAATCAAATGCTTCTAACTTTATTTCTCTCAGTTACACAGTTTAACACTTAGCATAAACTGTTCATCTGACTGTTTTGTTTTAGGAATACACACACATATTGGAAAATAGTCATATGCCCAGTGTAGCATTGCCAGTAAAACTTCCTATGGCCACCTAGTGGCCTACATGGAATTGACCTATGAAAAATATTTAGGATTACATGAAGATCCTCTCATCTAAAAATAAAACAAAAAGTACAAGTTTCATAGCTTTTGCATATATTTGAGATATAAATACTAATTTGTTTGCACAGTACATCCTTTAACACAATATAGGGAAATAAAATGGGGGAGGGTGCAAATTTTATGTGAGGAAAACTAATAACAGAAAGCAAAATTAAAATGGCCCTTAAGGAAAGAAAAGAAATTGAGGGAGCAAAATGTGAATTGAATTAATGATCTGAATGCATGAGTAAGTAAATAAACAATCTGCAATGTGGTTGCAAATGTTATTAAATCTGGATGTGAGAAAAAAATGGAAAATGGTACCATTAAAGAGGAAAAAAAAGCTAAATGCTTGCATAGTATGAAATGTTATGGAAATTCATCTGTTGTCCCCATTTTCAATAACTTAAATGAATATCACTTAAAACAGCACACAGATTAAAGACATCTGTATATATTTCAGATTTCAATATTAATGCCAAAAATACATAGTATGATTTTACATAGGATTTATGCTACATTAGAACACTAAAGACAAACATCACATGAGTATTAAATGAAACATTAAATATTAAATAACTGAAAAATAAAATAAAAAGTGTAAACACTAAACTAACTTGGGAATTTGCTATTGCAACACATCCAATGAAGTGGTTTTAAACAGTACAAAAAGATTAGATTTAAGTATGTTTCCAGTCTACTTGGAATACACAAAGCTCATTCCAGAAACCTGTTAAAAACTGGTCCAGGATCACACAGAACCTTCTTTCTCTTGAGCGCTATTTTTATTCCTTTACAGACTTAACTTTATACTGTTGTCTCTACAAATCTTTGCTTGCAAGGAGCACTCAACAGTAAAATGAATACTTCAGTTTGCCATTGTTTGCTAGCATCTTGGTGAAAACTGAGGATTTGTTGGAGATTCAGTGTAAGATTTGAGTTCATATGCAGCGCCACTATCAACTTCCATGGATTTCCGAGAGAATAGGAGCCTTACATCTCTGTGGAGGTAGATCTTTCCAGATTTAGAACTCTGGAACCTGAAAAGATACAAATATCTGTATTATCTAAAACAAAAGAATAATCTTTAAAAATTATTAAATAAAATGCTCTCTTAAAACACTAAGGCGAAAACACATTTGAACAAACAAAATTAGTCAGTTAAAATGAAAAGAGAAAGAATATCCTAACACTTTCATTCTGCATTGTTTCTTTTGACATTTAAAGGTTCTGTTCCTAATCACCAGTGCAGAGCTTTGAAAGTGGCCTGGAATATTTGAAGTTCACACTGCCATTGTCTACATCAAAGATTAAAGTCCTCAGCAATCAGGAATAGAAAAAAATGCTCTTCAGTGAGCACTCCTGAAAATGTCCAAAGGGCGGCCTAAACACACACAAAAGGGAATTTTCAACCATATACAAATCAAATATGCATTTCAGTTCCAGCAATCATATAGGCAGATTTCATTGCTCTCTTTATGAATGTAACACCAGGAGGTTTACTACTGCTTTATACCACACTCCAAATACAAGAACTTGTCCTGAGAAGCAGTAGGTGCTGGGATTCTGCAGGCAGACAGAAAGAATTTCTTTTGCACAGACTAGGGAGCCTTTCAAAGAGGCTGCAGTTCACTGGCCCAATCACCAAAGTGAACAGTGGTCAATTCCTTGGCCCATTCAGCTTTTATGCTGCAGCTAACCAGCCAAATTCAGGTCCTCCAAACCTGCAGGAAGGTGCCACTTCCACTTTCCCTGGGTATTAACAACTGTATATGGGGAGACAAGATCTGCATTTCAGAGAATTGTATTCTATAGTTTTCATGTGGCAGAACTCTCTAATTTCTTTCTCTCCACCAGGGAAGGCAGAAGAGCCCAAGGAGCGTTTCTTACAGCAACTGAACTTAATGTCACTACCACTATGCCACAGTGAGAGAGAAATGCTACTGCTGCTACAATAGAAACTGAAAAGCCATGGCTGTTGTCACAACAAGATGATGCCACGGCAAATGCAGAGAGAGCAATGCATGCTGTGTTATCATGTATTACAATTTGCACAGATTTTTAATAGGCTTTTACGTATTGACTCCATTGAAGCAAAAGCAGTATCTCTAGAATAAACCTATTCATAATTTGACTGAAATTCTGAGCGGTAGGAGAAAGACAAGCACAGAAGATCCATTGAGGCTTCATCATCTGAGGAAGGCAGGTTGCAGGAATGGGTTCTGTGGCACTGTTCTGTTCAGATGAGTGATGCAGAATAGCCTGTAGTCATCCCCACAGCCAGACAAAGGAAAACTCTGTTCTCCTAGATACAGCTGTCAAGGACATTAAATGCAGCAGGGTCCAGCAGAATGCTCCTACTGGCTCCCACAGAGATCTCATCCATCACTATTTATTTGCTCGGTGCTGTCAGTGTGAAAGCCCTTTACCTGATAGGCAAAAGGGAGAAGACACTATCTTAAGAGAAGACAGAGAAAGAGAGCACAAGGAGGAGTGAAAGAGACAAGGGACAAAGCAAACACCATAAACAGTTAACTCAGAATCTAGCTCATAATACATTTTAGAAGGAAAAACTTCAGTGAAAGGTTTATTTCAGCAAAAGTATGATTGAAATTAATTCCTATAGATCTAGTTATCAAAGCACCATCATAAAATACATCTCAACTCCCATTTTACACATGGATCTTTCAAAAGAATTATTAGCATGGTCTGTTTTTAAACTTCTCAGGCTTGCTCTTTTCTATGAGCGATAATCCTGTGAGACTCCCTTTGCTCAGTAAATAGTGGTTTCCCTGCAACCTGACTTTTCTGAGCACGACATTTCACAAAGACGGAAGAAGGATAAGTGTGAGACAGCAGCAAAGTTCAAGGGATTCTTCTCATCTCTGCATCCATTACCCATTTTTTTCTTTTAGACAGGTCTACCCTAGTAATTGGGATTTAGAAATGTTGCTTTTTATAAATGCAAATACATTGGAATAATTGAGACAAGCATTCCCTACACCCTTGCGGGGTGGTGATGGAGTGGCCAGCATGGGACTGACTCCGGAGCTGTGGCAGCTCCAGTAGTTTTGTGTAAAGAAATTTTAAAAACCCAACACAACCAAGGTCTCTGACAGATTGTGTCCTAGGAACAGTAACAACAGACAAATACAGGAATGCTTAAACACACAAATATCAAATGCTAGAAAGTCTGGCAGAGGAACTTTACTGAAGAACTGGCAAATACAAGCACAAAGTCCCTATATGTATTTTATAGGCCAGCAAAATTCACAAAGAAGAGAGTAATTCACAGAATCAGAATAATCCTCAGCAACAGGATAATCACGAAAACATATCTAGCAAGATGTGTTTTGTACATGAAAAAGACTATACAACACAATCTATAAAATCTGTAAGCAAAAGCATTAGGACAAGGATAAAAATTTCTAGATAAGAAAAAATGCTGCGAGACCAGAAAGATCAAAAGCAGCTAGTAAATCAGTAATAGCAGGTATCTTCAGCTTCCCCCAATAAAGGTGTATGTCACATTGGGACAGCATTTTAAAAAAAGTTCCTCAACACCTTGAGGAATCACTACTTTTAACAACCAGTTTCAAGCTTCCCCTCCCACTGAGCCCTCAGTAACAACCCCTGTTTAGCTGTTAAGCAACAGCAGCTATGCTCCATGCAATTCCTGGCATTGTGTCAGTAACTAAGGCTGTTGACCAAGCTTTAAAAACTCGAAAAATGCTGAGCTGTGGGCAGGTTAGATGTTTAATTCCTTTTTACAAGGGTGCCAGAACGTGACCTAGAAACCCACAGATGGTCGTCATCCCCGCAACGCCAGGCAGAAACGAGGCACAAACAGAGCTGAGCTCACAGCTCTTATCCTCAAGTAGACTTAATTACAAGACAAAAAGTCATTGCTTCACATGCAACAAAAATTATCCCCAAAGCATCTTCAAAAAACAAACTGCAGGTGCAACAACTCTTGGGGGTTTTTAATAATAAAGCTCTGCTGTGTGGGCAAGCTGCATTTGGTATCTCAATCCTGGAGCTGGGGGTACAAGTACAGTCTGATGGTATATTGAACAGAACCTCAGACATACAGAACTGCACGCAGAAGCTGCACACACAATAAATCTGACACTTTAAAGACTGTTGTAGAAAATCTGGCCGCCAATGTTAAGCTCCAGACCTATGCAAGCGTTTTTGCTGAATTACCACTTGAAAAGAAGCTTTCATAATGTGAGTGCTGACAACTGTGATTAAGGCCTCGCAAGCAGATGCGACCACAATGCAGCTCACTGGTGGTGACTTCATTTGTTTTTTTAAACAAAATTTCAATACGTAAGCTTAAGATGCTTGTGCTCAATGACTACTGCAACTAAAACTGAAATGCTGTTCTAAGTCAACTCGAGTAACAAACAAAAATAAATCTGAATAGTTAAAACTTTTTAGGTTTGCATAACTTTTCAGTTAAGCAGGCTTGAAGAAACTTTGCTGCTTTTAAAAATGAAGCTTTAAAACCAACTTACATGAATTAATATACTACTGAGATTTTTTAAGCCCTCCTAATTAAAATCCATCTTTAGTAAAGAAGGCTACTAAATGGACAACTGAGTCTTTTGTAAAATCGTAAGTGCTCAGTATAATAAACCACAAGACAGATCAACATAATCTACTTTAATATTTCAAGGAGTTCTGCCATTCTTACATTATGAGAAAGGACCCAAAGCTTGGGTTTATCACTGAAGAAAAAACTTGTGGCTTACTCCGTAGTTATTCACTTCCTAAAGTAAGCAGCTAAGCATCATAATTATGATTTTGGGTTTCCCATCAGAAATGGATGCATCATAATTATAGATCATAAACCCATGAACTGATCCCTACCAGAGTCTGAAAACTGAGGTAAATTGTACAGATATTTCAAAATGAGAGGCATCAGAACTGCAACGTTTCTGTCTCAGCAGGTATCAGAAATAGGAAGCTCTTTAAAAAGACTTCTAGCTCTAACAGGTGAGAGAGCAAAAAGCAGGTTTGCCTTCAAAAAGAAGTAATTCTTGAGTCTGTCAACAAGAAATTTACAAACTACGCTAAAGCAGAAACTGGAGGGGACACAAGACCGCTACTCCTCACGCAGGTATGCCAGACCCAGCTGGCCACAGACTGTTACCCACCAGTGCAGCCAAGGCCTGCCCCAGTTCCTCGGCACAGTCAGACCAACACAACACCTGAACAGAGCCTTCTATTGGGGCTACACACTTCTTCAGAATTTGCTCCAAAAGAAAATTTTTAGTAGGTGATTAGGTTAGACCTTGCAAGTAAGTGTGGCTTGAAAGGCTGAATTTCAATCCAAGCTAAATTTCAGAGTGAAAACACTCTTCAACATCCTTCTCATGACATTATTTTCACACTCCAGTAAACCAATGCACTTTTTCATGACTGTCAACTTTCATTTAATGGGAGAGTCTGGCTTACAAGCACTGTTCTAGACAAGGCTGTGTTTCAAAAGTCTGTTGGATAGAAATCAATGTCACTAAATAGGAGAAATAATATGCACCAGAAATAATTGTACAACAATGGAGAAGTGTAAGATATTTGATTTTGTTCTGCTTGCTCACTTCAGAATGTCAGCTGCTGGTGTGTTTCCAAGTGCTGCACTGAAAGCCCTGGGTCTGTGTGTAGAGGCATTTCTTACTACAAAAACACACGTAAAAAGTCTGCAAACTGCAGGAGGACAGAGTACATCCATCATTCCCCTTTGTTTCCAACTGCAGTTTCCAGAACACCCCAAGAGCAGCAGCACAGTGTCTGGTTTCAGGCAGTGCTTTGTAAATCATTTAAGAAAGATTGAGTGAATATTTTATAAAGTGAAAGGCATAATCACCAGTATTGCATCATCAAACAGGTATTTACATTTTTGCCACTAAACACCGTATTTTTAAGGGTAGCTCAGATCATTTTTCATGTAACAAGCTATTCTGGTGAAGAGGCACATGTGAAGCACACCAGGGCACCTTCTCTTCAGTAATCCTTAGTTTTGGCTTTTGCCCATATAACATCCACTTTCACTATTTCCTGTAACCCCCAAAAAAGAGCATCGATTCAGCCAGAACAATTTCTCTCTTGCTAAGAAAAGATTTAAGCTTTACAATGCTATACAAAATACTTCAATGCCAAGAGAGAGTTTTGTTATATTTTAAATTTGTTTCTCCCAAAGAAAACCCAAATTATTTATTACTTCTTCTTTCTCTTCTGTCTAGCTTAAAGACCAAGCTAGCATTCATTTTTGAATTTTTTTTCTTTTCGTTCTTTCTTATTTCTGTATACAGAAAGGCTGGCTGGGAAAGAAATGATGAATTAAATTTTGCCAGATATATTTTTGTGGTTTTGGCTTGGGTTTGTTGGGGGTTTTTTGTTTTATTTTGGTTTTTTAACTTCAAGGAGCTTACCTCAGATGTATGAGGTAGCGTAGTAGCCTTTCTTCAGTCTGGTGACTGTTTTCTTTATTGACAGTTCGTTTGACTTCTCGTCTCACAGGAACAGAAAAAGTTCTTTGCCGTAGGAATGTTTGATGATTAGCTGGCATTTCTCTCAAGTCATAGATCACCACAAACATCTTCACCACAGTTTTGTTAGGGTTAAATAAGGTCTGAAAAGACAAACAGTTCGATACAATACTCATTAGAGATGACAAATTAAAAAAAAAAAAAACACCAAAAAAACCCCACAAATCTAACCCAAACTTGATCTGTCAAAATAGTTCTCTATGCACTTTGTTTCTGTACTATACAGAAATGTTTATGAAAGACATTGTGAAGCCTTTCTGGTTCTCAATACTTCAGCTGCCAGCAATTCCCATTTTTAAATATAATGCTAAACACAATCTAATCTGAATGAAACACTGGTATATGACTACTCTTACTTTGCTAATCAGCATCCCCGTTTTTGTTTATTTTTCCAGTCAGCTTTTTGTCTACACTCTTTTCCAGACACAATACACTCGCAGGAAGCACAGTGGTGGGCTCCGCTTTTAAACCTGAAATTATGAATGTGTTATCTTGGACTGGGTTCTTAAAAGAAAGAGTCAGTTCATTGGTTCTAAGCAATGACCATGATTTATTTTGTGGTTCTATTACAAAGGTAAAGGGGGTGTTAAAATATTACAAAAGGTTTATACAATTATTCAGTCTTAATCACTTTAGAAGAATTTCAGGATTTGGAACTGTGGCTCAATTATCTCCCAATCACTTTTTCAAAGCCATAGTGTCCCCAAGTATTCCAAATCTCCTGGAACTGATTTTAAGGCTCCTCAGAGCACAGAAGCATTCAAAGATTGGGAATCTTTTTTTGTCCCCCACACAGATTTCTACTTTGAATTACTACAATGCCTACAGAGATGCACATTTCCACTGGTAGCTTCATGCTCATCTCCAGTAACCTGATCTCTGCATGACTTTCTTGATATTAGTGGTTTCAAGGCACCCTTATGTGCTGAGTACGTACCACTTGTATTGTTCCTGAAGGCGGTACCCGATAACCCCTTTTACCAAGGGACTCTAAAGTAATTACACCCTACAAAAACAAAACACATATTTAGGTCACAGAGAGAAATAAATCAAAATGTTCTAGTCATGTAATTGCATTTATTTGAAACATAATCAGTAATTTATAAAAACTAAAAATAGAGAAGGCAATGCATTCAAGATGCAGTTAAAAATCAACAATAGGGTCCTTACAGATACTTTGGCAGAGAATTAAAAGCTGTGCAATAAGAGGTACATTCTCCTCTTGAAGCAAGATTCAAGTTTCCACATCTTCTCCACGTCAGGGAGCTAGGACAAAACAGAGCTTTCTTTTTCAAAGCAGCTGGGAGGTTAAAATGAACCATTTGTCTCCTCCTTTCCATTTCTATATCATCTACAATTGCACCAATAATACTCCAAATCTCACAGAACTCATTTTTGCTTTTCAAAGGCAGCAGATGCACTTAAATCTTCCATTCTAATCCAAACTTTAGCAAGGATGACGTCTGCTTTTGCACCAGCTGTGATCTGCAGAGCACCCCCGAGTGCCCAGAGGCGCTGCCACACACACGCCTGGTCACCCTGCAGGGCAGCCCTGCTGCACCCACCGCACTGCCCTTGGAACACCCAAACCAACCAAACAACCAGAAAATGACCCCAAAGCAGGCAAACTAGCTATGCAAACAGAAACAATGCTTCTGATGATGGAGGCACTACACAAATGCTGTATTAATCCTGGGAGACTCAGCCATAATAGCATATTTGGAAATTGCACGTGGAAAAGCCTGAAACAATGAAACCCAGACAGGAAAATAAGCAATGCTACTTTAACCATTTGAGGAACATGAGAATCCCTTTACCTCCTAGAAAATCATATGAAATAATCTAGAAAGATGAAAGCAGAAGAGTAGATACTTTTTGCAGCAACTAAGACATATACAAGTTTAAACTCAAGGCCATTACTAAACTCTAAGCAATTTCATTTTCTGAATACTTTCCAAAACAGGAGGTCAGAAATATGGTAACTGCTATGAATTTAAAATCTAAATATTGAGATACTCAGATGTTCATTGCTTGACTTACATGTTTAAATAAACCCTTTACCACATATTAGATAGACATACACACACAAAAACCTCTAAAAATTGGATCTGTCACCTATGTAAAATTGAGGTTCCGTAACAGGCATTCAGAACAAATCCAGCCTCTGATTCAATGCCAGCAATACAAGACACCATTTGCTTTTTTCAGAGGAGCACTTTTAGACATGCAAAACCCGTGCTGTCACTGTAGAAAGGTGGAACAGAATTAGCACCCAGAGACAGAGAACACCAACACTGTGTTGCTGCAAACATCAGCAAACCATGCACCCTGTGAGAGTGCTGACTGTCATGACAGCCCTGACAATATCTGCTTTCAAAGAAAGGGCTGAATGACTTCCAAGTCTAAGGTCTCCATCAGCAACTGCCCCTTGGCCTGCACCTAAGGCACTCTGCAGGGTGGTTAGTAGCCCAGAGCAGCTGCTTGTTGGAACAACAAAATGTATCCTGTTAAGCCCAGCTATTGCCTCACTGCTATTTTAAGTTAGATGGATAAAAAGAGATGCTGGAGGTTGATCGCTGCAGTGTGGGGGGAGACAAATGCATTCAGTATCCCAAGACGAGAACAGCTGAATAGTGGGGCAGAGAAGTAGAAGGAAAAGCACTAGCTAGGGAAAGGAAGAGGAAAGCTCTGTCACAGGCAGTTGAAAATAAGCCAGATCCCTGCAAAACTTTACTTTCTGAACCCTCTACTCACCAAGCTCATGCTCTTCACCTCCACATATCAGAATTTACTTAAAATAAATCCAACCACACATTTACCATGTAAGGAGAGGGCGCATTGTCATCTGAAACGCTGTAGAATGACACTTCAACTGGCAGAGTCATGTGCGTGGGACAAAAGACTCCACTTGCTCCCACCTCTGCTGTGAAACCCTCCACGACACCAAGCGGGTCCAAGCGGAAATTCAGGACAGATTCCTGAAAAATAAAGCACATACAGCTTAGGTTGGGAGCACCTCAAGTGAAACAGAGCATAACTAGTCAGGAAACAAGTGCAAAAGCCCAGAGAACTTTATTGTATCAGGATCTATGCTTGATGTTCAACATATACTATCTGAAAAAAAAAAAAATAACCTAGATTCTGTAACCTTCCCCAACAAATTCAACTCCATATTTCACAAGACAATACAATACAAGCTGTTAATGCTCTGGCTGTTAGTTATAACAACAATTGGATATGCTACATGAAGTGCAGAGCTGGAGCCTACACTTCAAACACGTTCTGTTTAACACACTCATTTAATCCACCTTTTGTGACATACTAAGTAGACTTTAAGAGTGAAAGTGTAAATCCTTTTTCCTAGGTAAGTACATTATAAACACGAACAATTACAGGTTATGGAATCTCATTTATGGCAACAGAACATCTTCTGACTTGACCATAGTGGGAAACAAAAGCTTAAGCAACTCATTGTATTTGATTCTCTGAGAAAGATGATGGCTGAGGCATGAAATAAGTGCCTCTACAGCTGGAAATGAAAACAAATTTTATTCAGTTCAGTTCGGAACTTTTACATTCTAATAAAGTTGGAACACACAGTAATATACTTTTAAAAGCAGTACAGAAGAGTATTAAAAATACCACAAGAATTCTAGAGAATATGCAATACCTCAAAGTTTCCCAGAAGGCTCAGACTTGTTACTGGTGGAGCACTAGAACTGAGAAATGGTTTCCCATGGCTGTCTGGATCACCGTCTCTGTTTATACACTGTTGTGGGCTATTAAAAAAAGACAGAATAAATATAAAGGATAAACACATTTGCTTTTGTCTTCTGGGTATAACCAGCTCTAGAAAGAATAATTTACTTACTGTACTACAAAATGTTGTTCCAAAGAAGTAACAGTTGAACATTGCGTATTAATACTTTAGCAGAACATTTTCTAGTTAACTGAAAAAATATTTTCACCAGCTTTACATTACAAGGGACAAAGACAATAAAAATTTGTTCTTTAGCTCAATTAGCAGAAATCAAAATATCAGATTATTTTCTCTTGTATGTAGGTACTTCTGTTTCATATTCTGAAATATATCTCATATTTCCAATGTCAAACTATCAAAAGCTGCTTGTGTTACATGTATTAATGTATAAAAGGTCATGACTGGCCCTTTTTAAAAGTCCAGTTCTCTGAACAAGTTAAGTCAAAATGCTTAATATGTTCAACGCTAAGAACAAAATACATCACAAGAATGACATTGGTTCGAAGGAGAATCAACAATTACTAGCTTTTCAGTCTCCAAAGTGTATCTGACAGCATATCTACCCCTGCATGGGACAGAATTCATTCTGCCAGCAGCTCTCATTCCAAGGTTATGTTCCAGAGCTGTGCTAACTTGGAAACTCCCTGGGCAACTTGGCTGCTGAGCCTTGTATCAAAAAGAGGGTTCTTTTGAAAGCATTTTTCGTCTTTGCTAACATGCTTTGATTTTGCATATAAATATATATACATTATGCCTCCCTCAAAAATCTCAATGTTTCTGGTAAATAAAACATACCTTCTTGTAGACAGACATTTCAACAACGATGAATCCAGATCAAAGCACCCAGACTGTGTTTTCCTTTGAGGAACCTCAACAAGGAAAGATGCTAATTTGAAAACTGAACTGCTACCTCAGACAATTTTGCCAAGTAAGCACATTTTGCCAAGAATTTTCATGACATTACAAAATTATAAAAACAGAGCAGAGAATGTAATTCCCATACATTTTAAACTTAGTGAAGGAAGTTCTAGGATTATTAATGATGATGTAAATTCTGATTAATGGGAAATATTTCAATGCAGACATTCAGGAAGCTGATGTCTCTTTGGAAGAGGACAGAATATTACTAATAAACAGGCTGTACCAATTTCCATCCAGTTTCCCTGAAAATATGACAGTATTTACAGGCAGTGAATCATGTGTTGATTACAGGACATCACTACTCCAGTTTTAATAGGAACTGCCTGTTTTTTTTAAACTTCCAACAACCTACCAAGAACTGTAACATCTCCCCAGTGTCTGCCCTATCACAGCAGCTTTGTTTCACTAAGTCATTACATGACACCTCTGGTTACTGAAGAATGTACAGTACAAACTGTTCACAGAAATAAAGGCTTTGGCATAATGGGCAATCGGGTATTAAAAACTAACACAAAACCTCCTAAATGACAAAATGTTAATTTAGGCTTAAAACACTGATCTTCAAAATGCTTCCTTTTGTGCTCTAAAATAGCACCAAAGTATTGTTTACATCAATTTTTCTAATGCCGCCTTTTGTTAATCTTGATATGATCTCAATGACTACATCTTTAACACTTTCTTTTCCAAAATCATTGTTCAGCCTAATTTACATGTTAACTCTATTTAAGCACTAATTTCCACTCATGGGAGTATTCACTGTGACACAAAGTAAACACACACACTTAGGTATTTTGTTAGATTTTATACCATGGCACAGACATTAGAAGAAGAAATAGTCCCATTCTCAGCTAAAAGAATCTCAAGAATAACTTACAGGACTTGAAAGCAGAGGCAGTCCAGTTCTGGGATGAAAAGCCTTGGTTGAAATTCCATCCAGGGATCGAAAATTGTGTTTCCGCCATGTATTTGTGTGTTTTAGAGATGGTGCTTTCTGCCAGCAAAACAAATTTACTCAGGTTAGCAATGGGATATTTCAGTAACCTATCACAATAACACTTGCTCACTGTAAGGGAGAAGACTCCTGACCCAGGTTCGATCTACATCACACTAGCATGGAATGAAACATTCAGTGTAAGCTCCCCTTGACTCAATCTACAGTTACATAGACTGCTCCCAAAAGATCACATTCCATACTTAGATGGGTGTATTTCTACAAACCAGGATGCCTCACTGCCCATGGAAACAGCTGTTCATAACTCTGTCACCGTGAGGGGAATAGGACAGTGTTCTTCTCCATGTTAAACTGATGAAGTTTAGGGGAAGCAGCACTGGCCAAGTTAGCCCATCACACAGAATCATTTGACAGGTCACCTTGTCAACTAGACCATGGCACTAAGTTGTTTCTTGAACACCTCCAGGGATGGTGGCTCCATCACCTGGGCAGCCCATTCTCATGCTTAAGCCTTTCCATGAAGAAATTCTTCCTGGCTTACTTCAAGCCAAGATTACAATGGTAATACGCTGCTACCTACAAGGTCAGGCTGAAAGGTCCTCTTCATGCTGGCCCTTAGCAGATAGAGGGTACGAGCTATCCAACACAGGGCAGCTAGAGGAATTACTGCCTGTTCCCGTATGTATTTACCTGTACATCTGGGTTCTTCTGCCGCTCACACTTAACTACATTGTCTTCTGCAGGTTTCTTCTGAGAAGTGCTTTGAAAGTCGAGGCCTGTCGGGTCTTCATTCTCATCATGTGCAGTTTTTGTTTTATCTTGTTTGATTTTGTTTTTGAAACTGTCATGGTCTTTATTTAAATAATTTTCAATACTAACAAGCTGAGTATTTTGCTCATAAATATTTGGTTTTTTGGAGTCTCTATCTAAACACTTGAGCTCACTTTTGTGCAAAGAGTCAGATACCAGCATCACAGTTGCTTTTTTTGTACCTTCAAGTATTCTGCATTTTTCTATCTGTAAATTATTAAAACTGTCTGTGCCATTGTTTTCACTAACCACTGTTCTTTCTTTAAGTTTATTTGTGCAAATCTGTTCATCAATGCTGCTCAAATTTGAACCCTGTTTAATTCTATTGGTTATCTGGTCTTTCTGTGCATAACCAGAATGTATTTCCAATTTATCTGGAACTTCAGACTTATTTTCTTTACTATATGATGATGATGATGTGTGAATACTACTAAATGCATGAGAAGTTTTATTTGAAGTCTGATGAAATGCATTTTGGACAGCTTCACTGGGTTTTGCTAAAAGCAATTTTCTTCTTGCTTGGACTTTCAGAGAAGTCTTCAATTCTCCATCAAACCTAGAAGGACTGATAGGAGTATCAGGTGTCTTTGTCCCTGATTTACTGCTGTCTTCTAACAAAGAAAAATTTGATTTAGCAAAAGAAACAGAAGATGGTTCCTTGCCTTTCTTCAGCAAATTTTCATCTTCATATGTACTTCGGAAAATTTTTGACGTGACTGGACTAGCCTCATGCCCTTTGAAGGGACGTCCAGGCATATGGGAAGTAGCTGGATCACAATGAATCAAGTGTTGGGCAATCCTTGCTATCACGTCCTGCCGCTCCTGGAGCAGGGAATCGATCAGGGGGTTACTCTCTCCTGACGGCTGACGGCCACAGTGGCTCCCTGGAACTCGCGCATCGAGCAGTGTGACCTCTGGCACTGCTCTAGTTTTGCCTTCACCACCATCTTCCTGTATTGCATTGTCTAAGTTGGCAGCAGGAACAGGGGAGCTTTCCTTGCTTTTCCTTGGCAAGTTTTCCTCTTCAAAAGCACTCCGAAAAGCTTTTGGTGTAGCTGAGATGTTTTCATGTGTGGTGAATGGACGCCCAGCAACAACTGGTGAAGTAGCTGGATCACAGTGAATCAAGTGCTGAGCAATCCTTGCAATGACTTCTTGTCGCTCTTGAAGTAAAGAGCCTATCAAAGGATTGGTTTCTCCTGTGGACTGATGGGAGCAATGACTATTTGAAACACGGGAATCAACTAGAGAATAGGATTTAAAAGTTCTGACCGGTGTTTCACGAGACTGTGTCTTACTGTCTGCTGTGCCGTTATAGCACTGAACTTTAGACTGTGATGCCCCAAAGTCAGATCCAAGTCCGGTAGATGAATAAAGTTTTAAATTTCTAAAAGATGTAGTAAATTCAGGCATCTTTTTTCCATTAAGTAGGCCTTCAGGTGTCACTGTCCATGTCTGTTTCCCACGGAACCGCTGTGGACTGGCAGTACTGCAGTGCTGAGCAGCACTGGGATCGCTGCGCTGATGGAACTTCCGCTCTTGCATTCGCTTCTCATAAAAGCTAAGGTTGGTGTGAATACTGCAGGTCAAAACTGGGTAGTTGGATTGCCTGGGCAAGGACTGGACACTGACCCTCAAGGCCACATTGTGAGAAACATTAGGGACAGGAAAGACATGCTCAGTGGGTGTCTGGGAGAATGTCCATTGCAAGTCCACATCTGCAGCGCTCACCCTGAAACAAAACCAAAGGGCATTTACAAAAACAGCTAAATGAAAAGCTTTTCATTATCTACTTCCTAACAAATGTCTAAGGAAAAGCACTAGAAACATCAGCCACTGCTGTACTTTGTATAGTACACAAATCCTACAGAACTGCCAAAGTACCAGGCCAACAACATGGCACCTTCTAAAAGCAAGCAGGAAACCAGGAGAGAAGAATGATTTTAAGACAAGCTACAGCAATCTGCAAACAGCAAACGAGTTTTTTTCCATTCCAGGCGTACCTGTACAGGATGTTTCGGGGAACAGCACCATGTGAAACACTCAGCCACGCACTCAGCTGAGAGAAGAAAACAAAGGAGCGAACAGCCAATAAAAGGGTCTTCTCTTCAATAAATCGATCTCCACTCCTAAGGCATTTAAAGACAAACACATGAGTCTTGGGAAGAATATTCAGAGACCTGTTAGAACTAGAACACTGTCAGATCTTCAGTCAGAAAAAAAAATATAGCTTTATCAAGCAAAGCAAAAACTCCTCAGATATTCTGAAGATTCTGGAGCCTGATTTGTTTCTATACGCATTAAAATTGACAAAAATTTAATTGACATTAAAAATGTTACATGTATTAAAAGGACCATTCGCAGCCAGGACCATTTCACACTCTGCACTGCACAACACACACTGCAGAAATTTTGAGTATAAGACAACTAAAATTGAAATGCTTCAATTTCACTAGCAAACAGTGTTTTTTCTTAGATCAGTCCTCACAGCAAAGAGCCAGTTCAAAAACACTAACTGATTACTTTGAGGAGTTTAACATGACAAGATTCTTGCAATTATCAACTAATCCTCATATCCAACTTACTGTCGAGGAACTGGCTCCAAAATCCACCTTTCTAACAGCAGTGCATCTTGTTTGATTGCAGGATCATTCAAATCATTCCCCTCTGTGGTGGGCCCTTCATCACTATAGCAACAGTCTGGAAGTAGCATCACTTCTACCATGATTGGAATATTGTTCTTCCACAGAAGCATAACCTCAGATCTGGTTCGCCTGGCCTGACGACACTGAGGGAAAGAAAAATGTCAACATACACAAGCCATAAAAATACTAGCCAGATTTAAATCTAATTTAAAAGCATGTTACAAAGCACTAGAGAAGGGTCAGGGTCAAATTCTGTTTGGTTTCACCAAATCAGAAATAAGATTCCAGAGCCATTACATGAAAAAAAAAAATTAACACATCCTTTACAGTTGCCATTTGAGCAACTTTCTTTAGGAAATTTAAAAAGCTTGTAAAAATGCATTTCCCCAACCATTGCAGTTTGCTACCTTGTAGTTATCTCTCCACAAGGCACCCTCTTGGGTAGTCAGACTCAAGCAGTATCTTTATAAATTCTGTGTCTTGGAGCAGGCTAACTTCTGCACAAATTATAACTTAAATTCCCATGGTATTAAGGAACTTCACTCAAGAGATGGGATGCTCCAACCTTACTCCAAAACCGACTGGCTAGATTTGATGTGCTTGTGTTTTTAGGATCACTAACTTTTCAAGAACACCTGGAAAAGCAAGAAGTTAGGCAAGTCAGCCTACATTTTCTCAAAAGAAACCCCAGACCAAGAATACTAAGTATACTGCTTGTCATTTGCATAATAAAGATTCAAAAACAGGCACTGCATTCAGGTAGTCGTGCAGAACTTCATGTTCAAGGATAAAAGGCTTAATGATCTCTCATTTTAAGGACAGATCTATTATTAGTAGGATACTGAATTACATACTCATTTAAATGAAGGACTGACAGAAAGCCATTGTTACTCATGCTTAACTGTGAACTGCTGTGGGGTTCTTGGCTGATTTTAACCAGAGTAGCAAGGATTTGTGACATGAAATGGGGACCTGTAGCCCTGGTTTTTCAGCCTGAGATATTTTGCTTTCTAAAACTCAGTTCTCATGGAATTTTCTGTAAACAGCAGAAGATGTTTTGGTTAACTATATCTTGTTTGCATTTTCTTCTTGGAGGTGGAGACCATTTGATTTTCTCTCGGCCAACATGATTGAATGGGTGTTACTTTTAACACCAATCAGTTTAGTTCTAGCAATCTACTATACAAAGAGGTCAAATTGTTAATGAAGTTAGTTTTCAGCCTTCTGACAAACTCTGTAGTCGTGTGTCTGATTTCGTGTCCAACACTGACAGGTACCACCCCCATACCTGAGCCAGTTTGTCGCTGCATTCATGCTTAGTCGTTGGTGGCTGACTTGACTGCGCTGGTGGGCAGTGAAAGCCCTCTGTCCTGCCCTTGATCGAGTACTCTGGGGTCCGGCCCTCAGTGATCAGCAAGGCCAAGGAGACCAGGAACTCCTCAGCTTCATACTCAAAGTATTCATCCAAAGTATCTGTCATTTCAAAAAGACAAAAATTAATGACATTTGCTGTATAACAACTGTTGGTTGACCCTGCAGTTTGTTTCAGTTACACTTGAAATGAGAGTGGGTTATGGGAAATGGATCTTTGCATCAGACTGGCGGCACTCCCCATAAAACCCACCACGCCCCACTCCAGCACCACAAAACAACGTTCCTTGTCTCATAATGTTGTCATTACGAACAACTTTTTTTTTTCAACAGCTTTTCTAGAAGACAAAAGGTTTCCTGGGCTCTTGGAAGAAGTCTGATGACAGTATGACTTGGCATTGTTATTATCATCTGACAGATGGACTAAGAAGCCACAATATATAATAAAACAGATTAAAAATTGAAGAAGAAGGAAGAAAAAGAAATACTTATTTCTATTATGGAAAAAGTGGGACACAATGTTCTTTAAGATTTTTATTGCAAGTCCCTCCTGCTGAGAGCAAGGCTTACTTCAGAGGTCCATTTTTAGTTACTATTAACACATAGGAAATGTTCCGAAGAAACATACAGAGTATTCATTGTTTTGTACCACGGTCAGTCTAAACTTGTGCAAAGAATGAAAACTCAACAAGTCTCTGTAGACAAAGCAGCAGCTGGCATTGCTCTTCATGAAGAGCCCTGGCACACTCAGTTCCCACAGAGTTAAAGATGCACCATTTTATGGTGTTTTATAGAGCACCCTTCTCCTCCTCCTCCCTCATCACGAGGATGTCACCCATCATTCAAACAGATTTAAGTACAACCAGATCATGTCGTTCCCCTTTCTGCTTCAAAACACTTCAAGTTTCAAAATTATTTAATTACTGAAGAGGTTTCAGAAAATTCTCTTTTCCATGAAGGCTAAAATACATTCACTTCAAAGTCTATTTTAAGAGCAGCAAAGAAAAGCGGGTGGAGGCAGGGCTGCCAGCAGTTCTTTACCTTTATTTTGATGCTTTTGGGGAACAAAAGCACGTGACATCTTCACAGTTTTAGCTTAAATGTCCTATGTCATGCACCAAAACTGCCACAGGGAGAGAGTTAATTTTTATTCATGTAATTATCATGCATAAAATACCTTTCAGAAGTCTTTTCTGTCTTGGTCCCCTAATAGGAGAGCATTTGGCAAACATTGCAAGGCAGACTTGAGAGATGCAGATAAGAATGGATGCATGAAACAAAAGCTCCAATTAAACATGCAATTATCTGTATATGCAAATCATAAAGTGTGTAAAACTAGATTTTGCATGTACATTTTTGCCTAGCCCAGGCTTGCACACCACGGACCCCAGGGCTAACAGACTATTTGATGAGATCTACACAAAGTAAGTATGAGGAGTCAGCCCACTGCTGAAGAAGAGTCAGAGGACAGATGAATTACCCTGGAGGACCCCATATGGCACGTGAACAATACATTAATTAATCTGGCATGAGTTAAAATGGTCATTCACCTGATGGATGGCAAAAAATATCTAATAAAGAGTGCATGAAAGATTAAAGCAAAGGTAAATAACAGAGAAGACAAGACTCTTAGGTAGTGATATGAGTCACCTACAAAATTAGGCACCTGCACTTTTTTTGTCAGCTGGAAGTCTGGGGAACAATAGGCAAGTCACACCTGGGAATAGGAAAACGGAATTTGGGAAGACTCTGAAAAGGATTTGGATATACAACAGACAAAAAAAATAAATTGTAGCATTATCTTGCAGCTAAGCTCATCTTTGTATGTCCAAAGGTCATGGTAATTTCAAGAAAGTCACAGCGGGAAAGATCACTACTGGAGTATTTTGCCTACTCTGACAAAGAAGTTCAAAAATCAAGAAAGTGTTCAACAGGAGTGAAATTAATTTAAACAAGAATTGTCTCATGCTTAGCAGACTAAAAAAAACTAATTCACCCCTACAAAAATCTGCAAGAAGAACTGTTTTTAGTTAAAATATCTAAAAACATGTATGTTTTTTAAGAAAAACTGCAAGGAGTGTGTGATCAAAATCAGCATGTGCACAATAAAACACCTGAAAATCTACACTAGAGAATTTTAAGTGCCCAGTAACAGTAAAACAGACATGCCCTTCAATTATCATTAGCAGCTTACCAGATGAAGCAGTAGACTTTCTATTATTTAGCTCTCTTTTTAAGAAGATAATCCATATGCAATAAAAATCTTTTGGACTCGACACAAATTAATGGACAAATCCTATGGCCAGAGTGCTTCCGCTGTGCAGTTCGATTTAGGCAAAATAACCCACCCCTTTTTTGTATTAAAAAGCCTCTGCTATCAAAGCTTACATTGCACACCTAAAGTGCTCGGTGCCTTCACAGACATATCACAGGTCACTACAAGACACAGACAGTTTAAGAAGAAAGATCCAGTAAATAGTAAATAAGCAAGAACTAATGAATAAAGCCAGGTACATATTCTGAAATAATCATCACTCAAGAATCAGATAAAATACACAATATTGCTTTATGGAATCAGATAAAGCTCACTCAAGTTCAATAAACAAATTAACTGTTTCTGTTCCTCTATCAGACCTATTGTTTCTGAAGCAACCAGTTTCTTGCGTTAAGAATAGAAGAGAAGACCCAACTAGCTAAAGAGACATATTTATATAGTTATATATTGGCTGCACTTACAAAAACACCACGTTGTTTCAAAATAAAAACAGAATCACTAAAA
Source organism: Donacobius atricapilla (assembly GCA_013397315.1). Classification (NCBI taxonomy): domain Eukaryota; kingdom Metazoa; phylum Chordata; class Aves; order Passeriformes; family Mimidae; genus Donacobius; species Donacobius atricapilla. Next base: position 46,129 of record WBMY01002341.1, on the reverse strand, counting down.
AGCTTGTGTTGAACTAGGAAATGCTGCAGCATTATAAAGACTAGGCCAGCACTTCAAACTTATGTCAGCAAAGTAACCAACCAGTTAGATGAGCTGGACTATAAAAAAAAAAAAAAAATTAAAGCAGAAACAGCAAGAGATATTGAGAGATATTTTTTTCCTACAAAGCTCATGTGGCATAATATCTGTTTTTAGCTCCACTAGATGTATACATCATTTAGCAACTTCTAAGAGTTTTCATAAAGAAAAAAAAACCTATAACCATTGAGAAGTCTGGTCATTGTTCCTATACAACAGACACAGATGATGCAAGTTGATGCAATTGAGGACATGGGTGGAATGACATTTATAGAAACAGCAAACTCAGTGTTTAGTTAAAAAAAAGTCTTACTCTGTGTGTGCTGTAACTGTTTGGTTCTGTGTATGAATCAGCCCTAGGACACATCATATATTGTGTATAGAATAACCTCAATCCTATAACCTGACTATACAACTATGATTATTGTTCTGCTTCATTTCTAGCACTGCAACATGCAAAGTATATAGCATAAAATATGCATCTCTGCACTGTCTGGGGTTTATTCTTCTTAAACTAGCAAAAAATCCAGTTAGTTGACACAAATAAATAAGGATTAAAGTAATAAGGCACTACAGCCCTCTAACCAATACATTGAAACTAAAGGTTATTGACCAGGTGGGCACAAGAGAAATCAGCAGGTGTCACACTACTCTAGAGGGAAGAAAGAGAAATTTAAATTTAAACTGAAGCTACTGTGCATAGAGTAAAGCATACAATACTGGGGAACTGAAACCTGAAGGCACATAATTTTACTTTGTCTCCTGCACATACCAGCCTCAACAAAGACTGATTTTCCATACCTTCTGGAGAAACAGAAAAGCCCATTTAACCAGAAATGTCAAAGAGTCTTCAAATCCTTGTCCTCCTACCTCCACTACACACAGGTGCATGAACACTGGAATACAAAATAAGAACCTACAATCACCCCCCAAAAAACTGAAACTGGCTCACATCCTGAAACACCAATTAAGGTTAGTTATGTGGTAGTAGGGATTCACAAATCCACTTAACTGTAACCCAAGATCTCTCTGAAAACTTCAGTTAATTGAGTTATGCTCAGCTGACTCTTTTCCCAACTAGGTCACGCTTGTGCAGACCAACTCCCTTCCCTTTCCTATCACAGCTTTTTCTGTAGTAATTACAGAAAATGTTTTCCTGAAACACATGTTTTAGAAGAGCATTTAATCTGTTTTCTAGGCTTAGGCCAGGAAACAAGGACATTTGGTATCACGTAACCCATTGTGTTCCAGGTACCACCAGAAGATGCATCTGGGAGCGGCTACCCTGTCCTGCCTGGGCACAGCAAGGCAATAAAAGGCCCCAGCAGAGCCTCTCCTGCCCTCTACGACCCTCCCATCATGACCAGGCTATGATACAACTACAATCTCTCTTAGTCCATGCTTATTTTATTGTCCTAGAACCTCTCATACTGCACTGCTCACCAGAACTGTCCACCAAGCTTGTTCTCTTCTCAGAAAAAGCTCATTTTTGCAAAGAGACTTTCTTCAAAGAAAGATAATTTAGTTCAACTGGAAGTATCCTTTAATACTGACCTTTACTGATTGAGGGCTACTTCCTTTGAGAGTCTATGAAACAACTAATAATTGCCTTTGAATATGCTCTGTAACAGCCCAGACCTTTCCTGGAAAAATCTTTAGGCACCCATAATAGATTTTGAAGGCCACTGATTAAAAGCAATCACATTCCTATTTTATTTAGAAAGTTGAAACCCAAAAAGCTGAAACCCAGTAAGCAAAATACTTAACAAAATATGGAATGCATGGTGTAGACTGTTGGAATTTCCAGCTGATACAAGTCCTGCTCCTGTCCTACCCAGGCTGTCCAGCGGGCACTGTGGCATGGTTGCCCACAGGTGCTCTCTCCTTCCCTTTTCAAAGACTAAAAGCATGGCTTAAGTACTTGGATTTAATTTTTGTGCTTTCAGTACAGGCGGTCCCTGAGGAGACACTTCAGTCCAAGGGTCCCAGGGCAGGAGAGTCAGGTACAGTGGAGAGAAAGAGGCTGCACTGTCAGCACTCAGAACCCATCACCTCCCAGCAAGGGCAGGGCTCTGCATTGAAAAAATTACAGCAAAAACTCTTCCTGCAAACCAATCACCTCTGAATAAGTTTTATTATCTTGCTATTCCAAGAAACAGGTTAAAGGCACTTCCACATTTTAAGAGTAAGGCAGGGATTCAAGTAACTACTGCAAAGGAAATGAAACACAATGTAAACGATTGACTAACAGCTTCTCTTCTGGAATTAGAAACACTTATGGATGCTTTGGTTAACTAATTCCACGTTGTGCTTCACTTCAAAAGAAAGTTGCCCTTGAATCCCCCAAATTCAAGATTCTCAAAATGAGCAGTCATGTTGTGTCTGCATATTACAAACCCATAATTATATCTGAAGTCACACGCTTCAAAAGCTTTGCAATATTAAGAGTTTAGGTTTAATTTAAGCTATCAAGAGTTAAAGTCATGAGATGGCCTACTTTTTTCAAGAAACAAGCTATTAGTTACTTAAACTCAAACAAATGCAGTGAACTGGTTATTCACCTTAATTTAGGAATAATCCTATACAGATTGACACACATCGACCACTGTTTGACATTCTTATGGCTCAAGATCTTTGAGCTCAGGGACAGTCATTGTGAAAACATGAGGAGAGCAGCACCATAATTCATCTTACTGCTTACTTTTTCCAGGGTACCAAACTGAACCACTAGCTGGGTATCAAAGCAGTTCAGCTGTAGGCAGAAAATGGCAGCATAGGAATTTATATTAGAACTGATGCATACCTGATATTCAAATAAAATAACAGTATAAGCAATAAAAAACCTCTGGTCCTACTTAGTTTCACATAAAACAGGAAGAAATTTACCTGCTTCTGTGTTGTTATGCCAGTTTATAACTAGAAAAACAAACCGAAGCACACTATCTTGTAAGAGGGGATTTTTAAAACTCAAGACAGAGCCACATGGAGCTGATGAAGTTATTCCAGAGTTGCAGAGCAATAAAAATCAATCAGTGGCATGAGCTCCGCTGCAGAGTGCAGTGCTGCATTAATTCCCTGGGTACATGTGTATCACTGCTCATCTCCTGCACATTCCTGCTGGACGCCTCTCACAGCACCCAGAGCTTAGCTTGAGGCAGCTTTACTGTAGAGAGACTGGTTTTAAAACTAGGCTGCGAGAAGAAAAAAAAGTACAATTCACATTTTACTAAAACTTATTCAGGTTCAAACAGCTTAATAAGTACAGACAAAATCCATTTAAAGCTAAGTTTCCTGCAGTCATCTCAGAAATTACCACTCTCGGGGAGTGTAAAACACAGACTGTTAAACTGATCTGGGTGTTCCCGTCTTGCTTCCTGCGTTTGGCTGACATCCTATTCTGCCATCACCATGCTGCTTACTGAGTCACTTCTCTCCGTCCAACTGTAGCTTCTATTTTTATCTAAGCAACAACAGTTTAATGTGCTGCTTTTGATTTTTTGGCATTAAACCAGATTCTAGATCCAGTATTTGCATTTTGACCAGGGAAACTAATTTTGTTTCCCCTTAAGTGGACAAAGAAAACGAAAAAGAATAAATGGTATAAGCTAAATTGTTTCTTGCTCCACAATGAAATCACAAATTATAAAGTAGGCCAATCATTACAGTTTCAACATCTGTATTTAGTAGAAGAAAAGTAATACCTGAAAACATGAACTTAGAGGCTTATTTCAAATGTCAATTCACCAAAAGTTGCAAGAGAACATGTATATTGTAAAATAAACTGTCCCGCTATCCTGACATGGGTACATAAGTGCTGAAATACTATCAGTGCTGGAATGGTGAGCAGTTTAAAAATAAGCCAGTTGTGGGAAGAGAACATTTTCTTTCTGCTGACCCCTACACTAAAGGTGCTGCTTTGTACCAACATGCTACCACTGGTCAGGTCGTGAAAGCACAGAGAACTTGGCTCAGTCAATGCCTTTAAGAGTGCATCAATTTCTGTTTCCCTTTATATTACAATTTCCTACATTGTGATTACATTAAATGTGACTACACAAAAACCCCCTGAAGTTATACTATAATGAAACAAAAATGCCTAAAAGGAGCAGACCAAGTAATTTGCATTAATTCATCTCTAGCTTTTTACATTTTTCCCTTTTAGCTGATGCTCTGCCTAAGCTAAATTGTGTTAGAACAAACTGCATGACACAATGCACCTATCTGAACAAAACAAAAATTTAAATCCCAACAAAGGAAAAGGATTTCTGGCAGGTATTTCTGTTCATTTCTAAAAGAAAATAATTAGGAGAAAACATCTCTTTTAGAATTAGTGTGTGGTGCTGAGTATAGAATAGACACTTGGCTGTAACTGGAAGGGAACAGAAGGTTTTTATCTGGCTTTCACTCACCACTAATACAGTGATATACTACCCTGGTAAATACACTGATAGAAACTTTGCAGAATTATACTGAAAACAAATTATTGTTTTAAATTCCACCCTAGTCCCAGGCAGTAGCAAGGGCAATGTGGAGGTCAGACCTAGGCTAACTTCACAGGCACTGGCACAACAATGCAAAACCCATCCAAATGCTCAGTTTGGGGAGCTGAAGGAGCTGTGTGTCACCTTAGAACAGAAATCAGAGCACACTTAAGCTTACAGAGTATGTGAGAATTTATTCCTGAGGTGTTTTCTTGGCAATTAACTGAGCATTTTTTACACTAAAACACAGATTTTTTCCAATACAAAATTTCTATGTATATAATTTTTTTTCCAGGCTTCCCTCACTGATATCGATGACTTTTATCAAGGCTTTCCCAGCCAGGGGAACTTTGGAGATGAGAACGATGACCATGTTCATTATGATTGCTCGTTACCTCAAGAAGGAGTTCTTGGATTTAGCAGCAGCTACATGGCTGAAGACAAGCAGACTGAAGGCTTTCATCTGCTCACTCTATTTCACGTTAGCTGTAAATATCATTCTGCAGTGACTCCACAGCTGCTGCTTTCTTTTCAAATGAAACCCAATGTGTGTTAACAATGAAAAAGCACATCTATTTAGCTAATCCTCACCTCTTCCTGAAGGCATATCATCCATGTGACACCTGCAATTGAGTATTGGGAAGTCTAACAACCAAGCCAAGACAGCCCTTCCATCAAACAGGTTGATGGCAGCTCCGCATTAAATTCCAGCTGTGACAGCATTTTTATAGTACACAAATAAAAGTATGTGCCAGAATTTTATTTCAGGTCTTAAACACAATACAATACATGACGACATACATAAGTTCCAGTTTTCATTTGTTTAACAATCCAGCCTGACAAAGATTCAACTACTTGCAGACTTCTGTACTGTTTTATACAGAGATTAGTTTGAGATGGAAAGCAGTAATCTGCGATAATAAATCACTTTCAGATGCTACTGGAAAACACAGACCTTTTTAAAATCCTGTAGGTATTTCAGTGCCTATGAGAGCTGCCAGAGAGCATAGCCTTCCACTTAAAACACTAGAAGTTTGCACTTTTGCTGACCAGATTTTTGCTAGCATCACTCGGTTTGTTCCTCCGTAATGTGTCTTCACAACAGACACAAGGACCTTTGGGCTCAGCATTTACAGAGATGAAGTGTTATCCTTGCCAAAAAATACTGGTTTCTAAAATGTCCCCATTAACACCAAAAAATTTTCTGCTTGGGGTATTTCATGCTTTATCTCATCACCTTAAATACTTCCTGTACTAAGAGAAACGTTGGCAATATACATTCAAGTGTTCTTGTGCTTCTTTTTCTATCAATATAGATAAATAACACTTCTTTCCTGAGGAGAAATATAAAGTAGCTTTCAGCTTTCAAATGGATTTTGAGCAAATGATTTGGAAGAGTCATTTAGTGCCTGACAAAACTGCAATGGGAACACAAAAATCTCACGGGGAAAGGTCAGCTCTACTCTCTGTGTGCACGGGTTCCACTCTGGTTTACAACCATCAGGCACAAATGGTATTCTTCTTCCCTAAAACCATTGCAAGGAAAAGAACTGTTACATCATGTGCCCTTTGCTTACGACCATAGTTGGACTTGTTGGAAAATAAACCAGAGAGAACTTGAAAAGCGCTGTGTGAGAGCACTGACTCACTTTTGGGTGGAATGAGCAGGCATGCCACAGCTGCTGGAGTCAGGGAAAGCCCCTGGTAAAAGTACCATGTTGACTTATGGGATCACATTTTATGGAAAACTTTCGCTGAGCACTCAGCCTTCAACACCATACTGTTGTCTAGGCGAGGTTTTATAAGCACCAAAACACTCAGCCTTCCACACACTCAAAACTTGCAACAACCAATACTCAAACAATCTCATCTTCACACTGAGGTCAGGCGCCAGCAGGTCTGACTGATGATTTGTGGAAACCATGCTACTGACAAGGATCTTATATACTGAAAATCTCCTCAAAAGATACCTATCAGCCAGTATCTATTTTTAATAGATATTGCTAGTTCTCAGTTTTACTGTGGTTACAAAAACCCCAAAGAAAAACAAACCAGAGAAGACTGTGGGACAGGGGTGGGCAGAAGTCTACAGGTTTTTGAAAAAAACCCCCACCTAGTCCAATTTTTGGTGAGTCTACTCTATTAAAAGACCACTAAAAAAATAAAACCAGACGAGCAACTAAGACCCCTCCCATGCACGGTTTGTTTGTATGTCTTTTCTTCAGGGGTAAGAATTCTGATCATCTACATGCAGCACATTTTTTTAAAGTTTTGGGTTTGTTACTTATATTACAAATTTGGTAAGAGTGTAAAATAGGGGCTTATCAGCAACTCACCAGTGCAGCAATAAATCCTGCACTGATGCAAAAAGCAACTCCTCTCCCTCAAGGACAGATAACACTCAATTTCAAATATCCTTGTCTTAAGAGAAACCTGTAAAAACCAGAAAGTTATGAATAAATGCCAACACTGTCACCTAGGTCAGCTAATGGCCCTGATCCAGATAAATGAACATTAATTGGCATTATTTTTAAATTCTAAGGAATATGACAGTCTGTGCAGTTTTCCACCGGGCTGAAAAGACCTCATGGGCCAGGAATTAAAAATCTGCAACTGCTTGGGCAGTAATGAACTTGTAGTTCAGTCCAAATCATCAAAATAGTCATTTTACATGTCTAGATGTATTTAATCTGTGTAAGTACTGAATAGCTTGATGTATGCAGTTTTTCTTTCTCTTTGCTTTCACCCAATGTGAAGAACTGACAAGATCTAGCTGAGTGACATTTATCTTGCTACATACCAGACTGACTTTAAGATTTAAACAAAAAACCAATCCGACTAATGAAACTCCAGAGCATCGGACCTTGGAAAGTACCTTTTTAAAAACTGGGCCCACGTGAACAGTGAAATTTCAAACAGCACACTTGTTTGCTTACAAAATTTAAGTGTCTGCTTTCCCTCTCCCCTTCATTCAGCCATCCTTCCAGGCTTGCACTGCAGCTTTGAAGGCTACCAGAAGCACCCAGCCACCTCACGGAACAAAACAAGCTTACGACAATCCCAGACGCAAGCCACTCGTACCGAGTGCCAAAATTAACACTACTGGAGCGAGAATAATAGGGGTGTATTCATCAAGTATCTGTTCCAAACAGCTCAGCCTTGAAGGGAAAAGCGAGCAGAGGGCCGGCTGCGCTGCTGCGGGCACGGGGCAGAGGCAGGCACGGCGAGGCCGGCAGGCAAAGGCTCCGCTGGGGGTGTAACACCCTGTCCCGCCGGTTCCCGGAACGCTCCCTCCCGGGAACCCAATCTCACCAGCGGCAGCAGCATCCTGCCCCTCGAGATAAACCAGCAGTTTATAAAAGAGTGAAGGATCCAAACCCTGTTCGCGTGCTCTGCAGTCAGGTGACCCCTGAGTCAAGGGACACGGCAATAAATTATGAGGAAAAACAAAACATCACACTAAAAATAGTCAACGCGAGCAGCGCATGAAGAATGATAGTTTTTATACAGCCAAAGCTCAAGGCCCTCCCCAGCCTCTTTTGTATCTGGGCAAAATAAATTGACATAAGCAAAGACAGATGAACAAACAAAACCTTACTTTAGTTCCTCCTTGATAATTCACAACTATATATTTAATTAAAATAGCAGGGGAAAAAAACCCAAAAAAGCTGAGTTTCGGACCAGTAGGAAAAGTATTAATGCCAAATAAATATCCAATGCAACTTCAATCAGAAAATATCAAAATTACGTTCTTTCAGGCAAAATTGATCCAAGATGAATTCAGCTCAGATATGCCAAAAACTTCAGCTACTAACACAGTTCAGGCAACATTAAGGATTTGCCCACTTGTCAGGTTTAATAGCTCTAATAAATTATTGCGAATGCTGAAGCATCAGGTAAAAAAAAAAGAAAACAAAAGCCCTTCACAAACAGAATCCAAGTGCCTGATACCCATAACTTACTTTGTCAACCCTCCCATTAGCAAAAACATTATAAGGAGATTTTCTACTAGAAATCAATAAAGAAAATAAATTTTGTTTTTATCAAGGGACAACAATGCACAGTTTTGTTGGAAGAAGAGGATTTTTTCTAAGAGATAACAGAACAGCAAGCACAGAAGAGTAGTCAAAAATACTTCAAGTTTCCATTTAGAAATATCTGATTACATTGGCTATTACTGTAAACAGCTGGTTTCTTGCAATCACTTATCTTCAAGAACTAATAAAAAACACATCTTAGTGATTTTTAGCACAGAACATTTTATTCTTACCATCTGAATTAGTGGCCGATCTTGAAAGGATCAGAATCTGGCATGAGAATCTAGACAACAAGCAACCTGCCCTCTTTATCCCCAGAAAAACTTGCAAACTGTGCTCACTACACCCTGCTTGCTGGGCTGAAGCCCTAGGAAACAGCACTTAGAGACTTGTTTATAGCATGAGTTGGTTTTCCCCTTGAGTATGGAAAAAAGCCTCTCTGAAATCCAAAGATTTTCCTCAGCGATAAATTCTTCCCAGCCCCAGCTGGAAGCACGCCCTGCCAGGGGGGACACAGCCCACGTGAATGCCACCCGGGCCGCGGCGAGCAGATGGCAGCGCCTTATCTGCCTGCCCAGCGAAGAGTCAGCACTGCCCACAGGATTGCTCGTGGAATTGGTGTGAAAAAGGCACAGACAAGGTTATGCCTCACCACCATCCGGCCTTGTAAGGTAACTCTGGTTGGTGCCATATTTTCCTGGGGGGTTTTTGTGTCTTAAAACATCATCTTTCATAACAAGAAAATTACTCTTTTTTTTTTTCTTCTGCTTGCTAGATCCTCCATGGCTTACCACCATTCCTGTGTCACCCACTCACTACTACAGTAAACTGGCCTCTGATTACTTTAATCACCAGTCCTTACTCCCCTTGCGTTGTCCTACACTCTTGATTAAAATGAGTCTGATTTGCAGCTTCTTCATTACGGTGATAAAGGCTTCTTAGCCTGTGGAAGCACAGTTTATCTCTCTCTATCAGTATTATCCCTTTGTCTCCTCACAGTCCTCTGTTGGAAGTCATCGATTTAGTGTTTGATACTTGCATAAGGTCTGAGGTGAGGACAGTCTTTTGTTCCATGCTTGTATAATACCCAGAAAAACAGGATACCCAAGTGTGACTCTTAATTTTTATCACAGATAACAAATAATCTTCAGGCAGTAACTCCATGAATTTGCTTCCCTTCTGTTTAAGTCCTCTTATGACAGAGTTACACACCTGGAGGGTGAAGAAGTCCTTGATCCATCTGACACAGCAACACAAAACAGTCAGGAAACACAGCCTGAGAATAGAGGCTTGGTACACAACTACATGAAGTACTTCCTTCATTCTGTAAACAAGCCACTGCTGTAGTCAAGATCCACAAGCATAGATGTACCTCAAAAACACAGCAAAAGCTGAGGAAACTACACATTCTTAGCAGCACTGATAAAACAGACAGACAACAGGTTGTTTACGTTGTAGGAGAAGTGACCTGGGCTCAGTTATATACATAGCTCTGGTTCATGACTTCCCAAATCAAACCCCACTCTCCAGTACATTCAGTGCCATGAAGTTTAGCCTATAACAACAATCCTCTGGATGTCCTACCCCAAAAACAGATACTGACACTTCTAGTTTGATTTTAACTACAGTAGGTCCAGGAGCCATTGAGTAACCCGGGTATAAAAATAAGAGAGCACTTGGGGTGCTTCCAGCATGCTGCTCACGCAGCCCAAGGCCAGCCCCTCAGCTGCACGTGCGAGTCAGATGAGAAGTCACATCCACCCACCCACCACAGGCTCCTCACCTGCACCATGCCCAAGTCAAATGCAGAGAGCTTCCCACCTCCTGCTCCCTTTCCTCCTTGCCGTGCTATTAAAGTGGCATGAGGCAATTTTCATGTTACGTTAAAAGGAAAGGATTCAGCGAAATCTACTCAGATTATAAACTTCTGCATTTAAACTAATGTTTTACCTGCCAGGCATTTTAAAGCATACAGTACTTCAGACATCTTTTAGAAAGATGTTATAGGAACTAGAATACGCAAGGCCTCTAGGAATTCATAACCACTTTCTCTCAGTTTACTTTTTCTCCTTCTCCAGCTGGTTTGCTTTGCCTTTTAAAATTTATTTTAAAGTCATAAAACCAACAAGTTATCTCCAGTTTCATAAACTTTGCTAAAACTGGAGAGTAAAACACGTTAGTTGCCATGGGAGTAGTGAGGAGTTGCTGGGTCAGGATGCAGAGAACTTCTCTTGTTCTGTCTCATCATTTGCATCAGAAGTTCAGCCATCTGTTATTAACTATTTAACAACAGTCTTGCTTGTTAGCACTAGTGCTTGCTATTTAAGTCTCCCCACCTTCAGCCCTTTTGAAAAATCTCCTAATTAATATGGAAATTCATCTGAGGGCTCAGTTATCTTTCAGGTAGGATGACCACCATTACTTCACCTTGGCCAATATTCTCCTTTCTCACCAAGGAAGAGGCAAACCCATATGCAGACACCAAGCTCTAGAAGCAGCAGCTTTATTGTTAGCCATCAATTTGAAAAGAATTTCACCAGACAGTAGATGATGTGGCTGAACTCCAAGACAGGCTGTATATTCCTCCCATCTAAGTATGCTTCGCTATCCATTGTCATGCCCAACTTCCATAACATCCCTCAGTCTTCTTTATCCCACCTTCTTGATACCGCAAAAGAAAAGTTTTCTGATTTTATTTCAGAGGATGAATATCACTGATTCAACCATGAGTTGCTAACAAGTAAATACTGCCTTTTATCCTCTGAGAGAATCTGAATTATGTTTGTCTACTTCCTGCATATGTGAAGAAAACAAAAACTCAGTTACCCATTTCCAAGCTTAGAATTTTAGAGTTAAAAGCATTTTACCTTATCTTGACTCCACTATCTTCATTTAAATCTGCATGACTTAAAGAAAAATACTGACTCTGAATCTTATCCTAGGAAAGCAGGCCAGTCTTGTTGCTCCTCACTCATCACACCCTCAGAAGAAAGTGGGAGGCTGTACAGTGACAAAAGAGAACAACGCATCTGTTTCTTGTACTGTTCCTAAAACTACTTCACCAAAAAAAAAAAAAAATCAGTACTAGGGGCAAGGAAGAGGCCTTCAGCAGGAAGCAGGAAGTCTTGCTTCAGTCATTTAACACCCTAACATATGCTAGGAGCACTCTGTTCACAGGTACAACCAACAAAACTCAGATCTTCCAAAATCATAGAGTGGAAGAAAATTCTGAAAAATACTTATGTGGAATATGGAAAGAGAGTTGCAGGGCATCAGAAGACTAATTCACACGCCCCAGTAATAAGACAGTAATTTCCAGACTGGTCTGTCTTTCATGATGACAAGCAGACCAGCAGCCTGTTACATGCACTACCAATTTCAGCGCAGCAGAACATGGCTCAGAGACAGCACAGGCTGAGATGCCTTCTCAGACTAAAAAGACGAGCTATTTGGTAGATACAACCACACATGCACAGGATAGATCTGATATAATGCTAGGGTGTAGAGACCCAGAACAAGAACCCAGTGTCATTACTTCTGGTTCCAATGAGAACGATGCAACTGAACAGCCTAGAAGTGCCTGAAAAGGTTTTTCTTTTAGCATGTTCAGGAAAATTCTCCATTACAGATATTTGACTTCACATGTGAAGGCTTGGAAAAACACACCCAGGGCAGCTTTCTGACTATCAGACCGTATCAACTAGAGAGGCTTGGTTCAACTCCAACAAGTATGTGAACACTGATGGCATAACTAAGCTCAAGATAAATAGTCATGGGGAAGAACTGCTTAGCACATTTTCTGCCTGCATGCAAGGCACCTACTAATGCCACTGAGCTGCATTTTTTTTCCCAAAATAACTGAAAAACACGAAAATGAGAAATAAACCCAAGAGTGCAAATGCACTGATAATAATAAAGCTTTTAAAGAGCATCCACAGGGAGAAGAGATAGAAACACTCAAGAATTCAATAATTTTATTTTAATGGACAAGACATTAAACATTTTACTATGCAGGTTAGGTAGGAGCTGATACTCCTATAACTTTATTACAACATCATGTCAGTTAGAAATCAAACCTACAAGCTGAGAACTTCTGCAGCACTGCTGCTAGAACAGAACTAGCAGGGTCATTAAAAAAGCACACAGGAAAAAAAGCACAAGACTTGTTAGGAAGTGTCCTCAGGTGAGGAATGTAGATTAAGAATTCCATTATTTTTTTATCTGAAATACAAAATAAAAAGACAAAACAAAAAGCCCAGAGCGAACTATTTTCATAACATCTGACCTCTTCTACTGCAGTTTCTTTTTGTATTCGTCTTCTCTTTGTGCTACTTGATCTCCCAAAACTTTGATGTTACAAACCATTCATTGTCATCTAAACGGTGGGTAATTTATCTTGTGGAACTTTGTCAGAACATGTTTGACCACCCAAAATCCTCCTCCTAGCTAGTAAGGCTACCTCCAGCTTCAGCAGGTTTCAGGATTTGCAGTCCAAATTGTTGAGAGGGTGGGGTGGAGAGAGAGGCACAAGGCTAGCAGACCAAAGGCAGAGACTGTACTTCTTCCTAAGAAATACAAGGAGCTCTGAAAGATGAAATAGATGATGATGGAGCAGCATGAGCTCGTCAGGTCATTTTTACACTGCTATTAACCTTCACCTACAACGCCTGCCCTTAAGTGGTTAAACAGTAACCTGCAAAAGTAAAAAAGTTACAAAGAGACAATACATGCTTCCCATCTACAAAAAATTCTGGGAGAGTGGCCAGGCCCATAAAATTGTTTTTAAATTTTATTTGGGAGGATAAATGAGGACATTACAACTCTCAAGCTGAGTAAAAGACTGCACACTTAAAAATGGACACCAGAGCCTACTATGGAATTTTGAATGCATAAACCAAAAGAACACTTCTGATAGCTTTAGAATTGAGCTGTGTCACACAGCACAATTCAGCTATTTACAAGTTTCCACACTGTAAGTCATGTTATTAAGCTGCAATAGTCTTCTGGTACTCCAAATAATAAAACATTACATAGGGTCAAAACTGAAAGGCTTAACAAAATTTCAGCCAAGAATCCAGTTTGCCTCCCTCTTCCCTAATAAATAGTAATTTTCCACTTAGCAAAATGGCAGACTCACATATTTAAAATATAATCTATGCAGTTATGAAATTTTACTTTGTCTTCTCAAAAATTCCCTCCTACTTTACAAAGCAATGCTTCAGTGGTTCAAAGCCAAAGTTTCCCACACGAAACACAAGAGTACATTAGTGGAATCATTTTTCCTCCTGTGCCAGGAGGTGGGCATCCAATGTTAGCAAGCTCACTTAAATCAGAGCTCTTGTACTTTTCAGAGGAAAAACAAGCTGTAGACACAGGAAGAATGGATAAATAAACAAACAAATAAATAAATAAATAAGCGGGGACTTGGTCAGAGTAACATTCACATTTTTAGATAACAAGTTTGCGTAAAAAGCAATGGATAATCCTCATTTCTGCATTGAGTTCAGTATAATATTAATTAGCTTTTTATACCATATAGTTGAGCAACCAGTAAGATGCTAATTAAAAATACATATTTTTATTGCCCCCAAAGCTGACATATTTGCATCAGCTTCATTTGCCCCAAGACAAACAAGTAGTGGCAAAGGGCTGATAATGTTTCATGCATTGTTTCTAGCAGAAATCAAAATACTGTAATAGTTTCCTCCTGCTGGAGGAAAAAAAAAGAGGAGAGAGAAACTTGACCTACATAACAAGGCACAGAAGAAACCCAGTTAAGCTTCAGGGTGTTTTTGGGAGGGGGAAGAGGTTGGGTTTTTTTCTCATAACAATGAAGAGTCAAACAGTTACATATGGCTACACTAACTACAACTGTTAGCACATCTGACACTTAACTACAGTCTCACTTTTAAGGCTTAAAAATCCTCCCCTCCTGTTCCAGGACATTCAATACTCCTGTTGTAACAACCTAATGAATTATAAGAGTTAATTTTTAGGCTGTCCATTACTTTCCTTTAAGGGAACGTTAAAAAGGAAAAAGAAAAACCAACCCCCAACTCACAGAAATTAAGCCTTTCGTAGGCTCGGTACACGGAAGGAAAGGAAGAACGTCTGGTTTGGGTTTCTAAAGGAACTGTTTACAGACTCAGCCGCAGAGGCAAACTTTGGTACACTTCAGTAAAGGTGGATTTCAAATCACCTTCCACAGACGAACACCACCAACAGCCGCCGATTACTGTGAGTTACACAGCTTGAACTTGTTCCACGCCCGGGACGCCTGTCCGGGCCGGTGGCACCGGCCTTCCAGCCTCCCCCCGCCGCNGCAGCCGAACCAGAACCGGCGTTACCGGCAGGCGGGGGAGGCCGGGAGCGCCCTGCCCCGACCGCCGGCGCGGGGCCCTCTCGGAGGGGATGTCAAGGGACGGCGGGGGCCGCTCGCCGGCCGAAGGCGCCGAGCCAGAGCAGCTGCGGCGTGTCTGCGCGCTGGCACCGCACACGGAATGTTCCCGCACAGCACCGCTCGGAAGAGGCAGCCCGAGCTGCAGTCTGTGAGGTGATGAATATTTACATCTGGAGTGGAAAAAGCCGCCAGCCCGTCCCCCTGCCAGCCAGCACCGGCTAACTTCCCACTGCTCTTTTTCCACTGCTCAGCCCACTGCGGAGCGGCTCGGCTGCCTCATGCCTCTGACCCTCCTGGAGCACACCGCTGGGAGGAGGATCTCGCACCAGCTCCTCTCGGACTACGGTAGTTCCTACTTCAGTATTTGTAATGGGCACTTGTGAGGACTGATTTATGAGGTTGTTTCAAGAGAGACGTCTCAAAACAGCATGTACTATTCTAGATGTAGTCTAAACAACGTACTGGCTCTGTTAAACAATTTCATCCAGTTCTGACGTATTTACAAGTATTAAAGTCAGATGACAGTCACCATATTAACATAATCAGTGCAAAAAACCTATCTCACTCTCAGCCTAACCACATCACAAAGCAAGACTAAAACCCTTGTTCTGTAATTAGATACCATGAAACTATGAAAACTCCAGATCAAACTAGACTACACAACCACATTTAAAATCCAGTACCACTCACTAACCCATTCAAGAGCATGGAAAACATGTCACTTCATACAATTACTTTTCCCCACTCACAGTTTATATACCATATACCAGTATGATTTAGCTGTGTTTGCAAGAAAACAGTCTACACAAGATTTTTAAGTAGACATTTTATCCGATGATGGTCAGATAGATACCTTTTAGTAGTTGGCCCATTTAAAGATCTCACATACAGATAGTGCCTTACAGAGAGTTAGATGCAAAACATACCATTTCATTAGTCACTGACATTCAAGCTTCCTGTATATTTTACCTGTTTTCTTTCCAAGTATTTTTCCTTCATGGAACATTTACTTCTACAAAAACACTGTCGTATACACAGTTGTCTGAAAAAGCAATTTCAGGTTTTCTTAATCAAGCAACTATCTAGCATTTGAGAAAAGTACTTAGATGATTTTCTATGAAACAGTTATGCAGTATCTACAGGAGGAATGGGAGGGGTAAGAGGAATATTTATCACATTAGTAAACACGGTATGTTTAGAAGTTTTGCTAACCAGAGGCAGAAGCAACAACACCCAATTCAATTCCCACCGGGGCCAGCAGGGACAGCAAGCATTCAAGGAGCCACCAGCTGTTTTCACAGGCCAACTAACAATGTTTCAGTGATGAGCAGCTGTCTCTAGATGACAGGCATTCCTACCCACCATAATACCCCTGAACAGTCTCCCAACACTGAGCTACTGCAGTGCAACCACAAAGATCCTTTTCACACCAGATATTCTTCCAATACAGTGAAAGTGGGACAGCTTGTTGTCACTCCAGCTTTTAAGCTTACAGTCCTAAACCATCTGTAGGTACACAGAGCTGAGCTCTGTGCCTATTTGTGAACAAACAGAAGTGAATGCATCTAGCCTAATAACATGCTGAATTTATAAACTGCAATATTAGAAATTCTACCAAAACAAAACCTACCTTGAAGCATATTACTTGTTCATTGGATCTCTTATGCTCCCACAAATTCCAGAGGCACAAGATATTTTACATCAGAATATGGTAGCACACAGAGGTATACACAGGACTTTATCCTGGGCTGCATACTTCATCATTGTCAAGTACCTGCACTTCAGATACTACTAACATCCTTGCAGTTCTAACACTGTGCAAATTGACAAGCAACGATCAAGATAACCAGACTGTATTTTAACTCACCTTCTGCCACAAATAGAATAACACTTCTGAAAATAAAAAAGGTGAGGTCCTCATAACAATGGATTTTATCCCAACACTTTGGGAGTAAGCAGTCCTACACACTCCATAAAGCAGGAAATCAGAGCCAAGTATGGTTCATCTCAGTATCAAGTGAATTACACATCAATTCAGAGGCATTTGCCAATAGACATAATTGGCATCATCCCTACATTATAAAAAACACTCAGCTTCAACCTTTGAAGGGCCATGCCAAAGCACAGGATGTCTAGTAATGAGCCAGTTCAGAAAAACACTCTGGTTCGGATTCCAGCCCTACCTTGTGCAGGAAAAGCAAGGTGCGCATGTGACCCCTAAGAAGCAAAACTTAAGTGACTCCACAGCACTTTATGTTTACACAGCCTAGTCATGGAGACAAGCTAAAATTAAAAATACACTTGTTAGTAGACACATCCCTTCCTTGAAACAAACATTTTGGATTGAGTTACTAACTTGCAGGACACAAAACCACCAAGTGCTCTCATGTAGACAGCCTTATTCCCCTTCTCCCAGTACAGATGCTCAATTCCTCAGAACAAAGCTGAGGTCAGTTCTTGATGCTTGCAATGCATGTTAAAGAGATGGTTAGATATACCACTCACATTCCATGTAGAGTTTTCCATTTACTGATGTTCAAACTCAAATCTCTTGAGTGAGAAAGGCTACATACAGTACACCTAGAGAAGATGAAAGCATCAGATGCTAATGGTCCCACTATGATTTTTAAATCAAACAAACAAAAATTGAAACCAAATAAAATAAAAAGCAGTGTGTAACATAAAGCTGCTCAAATTTCATACTAGAAAGTTAGACAAGAATGAATTTTGCCAGCTGACAAAAAGCATCCTAGAACATGTATAAAAGGCCACTACCTCTTCTCAACATGAGGATGAAGAACATACAATGCATGTCAAGCACCACAACTTTTATCTCTGGTGGATCGAAAATACTTTCTTATAGAAAGTTGTTAATTCAGCGAGGCTCTCGGAGGATACATCCAAAGGCAGCACAATAACAGCCAGTCATGACTGGCCCAAGTTCAGTGAACTTAACTGCTTGATGCAAGATGAGCCAGGTGTGCGTTCTAGCAGTCAAACTCTGCCTTCAGACATTTCCAGTATTTCCAACTATTCCTCCTGTTTCCCCTGCATGAACTAGCTATTTGGTTTTACTCCTCCACTTTTTACCAGCGGACACCTCAGAGGGCTCCTCCACACCTTGCCTGCTTAGCACGGTGTAGGCAGTTACACTGCGAGTACTGCTGCTAGTGCAGCTATGGCAGCAACCATTACCCAAGCCCATCTCCTCCAATTCCAGCTCTCCAGATACTTTATTTCTCATGGCTTCCCCGTGGTAAACAAAATTCCTCTGGCGATTCAAATAGCATGTGCTTCTAAACGAAGAAACTGTTTCCCCCTCAAATTAAAACAAAGTCATACTTTTCACTAGAAGACAACTGAAGTGGGAAAACTTGCATAGAAAATATACTTGAAGCTCAAGTTTAAAGACATTTACAGCAGAGAAAGAAGGGCTTACCTTTGAGCAGCATGAGTGTTGATATCAATCCCTTTGACCTAACTGCATTCCCAGTCCATGCTGATCTTCAATTTGTCCCAGTTCAGTCCCTATTGATAGGAAACTCCTCCTTATTCCACATCACTGTAATATTTACTGAAGTTCTTCCCTTCTTGATGCAACTATCCTCTCACCCCTACCCTCAAATTCACCTACTTAAAAGAAATTTCAAAAATAAAGGACAAGTAAATAGAAGTCTTGAAGATTCAGGAGTTTTAAAGATTCAAATCTAATGTGCAAGGAAATGCACCAGTACTTGTGACTTTACAGAAAATAAGGACATTAAAAAAACATCAGCCCAACATATCAAAATTGCACCCTCTGTTAACAGAAGTTATGGCAAGTAGCCATCACAGACATTTACTCAGATACTGCTCTTACACACCCTCTCTGCCCCCCTGAGTCTGCAAACAAAGCCTTCCACCAAACTTGCTGATCTGCCTGGAAGTGTGAGTTTGAGCCATGGTTTGTTTCACTAGCGTTGCTGGGCTGGCGCCCTGGCAGGGAATCAAGGAGAACAATACCTGGCAGGGGAGAAGGGCTTCCCACTGCTCTGAAAGAAAAGCCTGCTGACCACAGCAGCTCTTCCTGCACCTCTCCTTCTCCTTCCCTTGTCCCTCTACCACCTCCCATTGTGGTGCTGACTGTACTGAGGCTATGGGATAATACCTGCCACCTTCAGTTCTACTGAAGTTCTCTCTTTTTGCCCTTCCTGCCTCCATTATACCAAATAATAAGATGATACTTGCACAGCATCCTGAGAAGGAAGCTTGATTTGTTGCAGCACAGAGAAGTGTGAAATATGTCCTAGAAATCCTGTAGGTGCTCACAGACTCCCTAAAGTAGTTCACTATCCAAAATGGACTTATTTACCAACCTTGTTCCCAGGGATGTTGATGGAAAAAAGATCACTAATTTGTGTAATGTAAAGCAGATGACATTGCTCATGTGCAACCAGAGTCCTTATTTCAGATATATTCTCCCTTTTTATGCCTCAGAAGAAAATCCAACTTGGTTTTTTCCTTAGAAAAAGCCAACAGGTTTGGGAAATGCATTGATCATTGCTAAGAGGAAAGCCTAACTGCCCCGTGGTTACTGGGTACCACATACCTGGACAGAGAGAGATTGCATGCCTGCCCATGTAAAGAAAAGTGGTCAAACCAAAATAAATGTGTATTGGGGGGAAGAGCTCCCCTTGCTGCTCTTGAAGAAAAGACGTTGCTCAGAAGAATTCTCAGTGAGACTATTTTGTTTGCCTTTATTCATTATAAGGACTCCTACAATCAGCAGAGACATGAAAGTGTCATTAGTATTTCATGCATACAGAGTGCTTCCCTCCCCGCGTGTTCAGCTGCCTCATGCACAGCTCCCTCTCTAAATTATGCCCAAGAGCATCCTCATGCTACCCTATTACATCTTCGCATTTTGAGTCTGTGTAATGTTGTAATACCATCCCAGACAGCAACTTGAACCAGCTTTGGCCCCAAAGCTAGCATGAAAAATCACTAGCCAAAGAACTAGTCAGGCCTAATCAACATAGAAGGAAATAAGTACAAGTGAGTTGGTTTTGACTTGGTCAGATTAACTCTGAATTGTTAAGAAAAGATGGAGAATTTTCAGGACTTACAACTCAATTATACTGTTTACAAGTAGCCTTAAAAAATACCTCCTCCAATCTCAGTACAGTTCTGATTGCAGAGCAAGAATAACTCACATGGCTTCAGCCATGTGCTTGGAGCTATAGTCATGCCACCCTGCATGAGACCAACAAAAAAGGAATAGGTAATGAAAGGGAAGTCTTCCAAAGTCCAGCTACCTACCCAGGTCCAAGAGGCATTCTTCTGTATCTGCATTCATCCTTAATTGCCTATTTATACATGGAATTTCAGTACTGGCTAGTACAAAGGTAACCATGCAACTGTACATGCACTTCTAAAACAATTTTACCTTAAAAAATGGCTTCTGTCTAAACATTAAATTTAAATGACCTGCAAAGACTGAACAATTTACCACCCCCTTAAAAGACAATGATGTGTGATACTTTCAAAAATCTGAAAAAAAATAGTTTATCAAGTATCACATTGAAATAGAGATAGTAACTACTGCTATATTTACAGTTCAACTGCAAGACTTCATGGACTAAAAGAATAGCTGGACTGTTACCTTAAACTCATTGCTGAGAAGATAAAAGGTTATGGCTACTTCTCCAGCAGTAAACGGCTGCTATTAGTAGAAGTTTGTCAAAATAACAAAAAAACATTTTATACACAGGGAAGCAGACAGAGCAAGTTCTTTTAACAAATGTCATATAGCTGGTTTGTTCTCATCAGTTACCGTTTTCACAGAAGACTTCTAATTTTACAAAGCAGAATTTCATTTGGCAGCAAACTCTTTTCTCTCATGAGAATCTGTATTTATAAATGTTAGCTTATTTTTAAAAACATTTAGAAGCTGGCAGACCTCAGATCCAATAATAGTGTCAACACTGCCCTTAACAACAAAGTCCAACTTAATATGTTTCACCCCAGGGATCTGATTGGGCATGCCAAAGTTTCTCACTTCAGCAAGTAAAGAATATGGTCAGAAGGGTCAGTTCATATATTCCAAGCCTATGGGCTTGGCATATCCACAATCCCCCAAACATCCACCCAGATACCACTCCAGCAGCGTCTGTTTTAGCAACAGCTAAAGGCAGCTAGTGTGGACAACACCATGCAAACTACAGAAAAATGGCAGAGTTGTTACCAGGATGGTTCTCTCTCAGAAACAGGTACGCCATGAAGAACTCTCACTGCTGAACAATGATAAAAGCACCCTTCCAACCCAAGAAATACTTTTATAACAGGAAGAGTTGCCTTGCCATCGATAGCTAGGTACAAATTGCAGAACAGGTAAGAAAACTGTACCATAAGCTAGCACTTCAAGTTAAAACCTGAGATTTTCAATTCTACAAATTAATATACTTTAAACTGTTTGATGCCTAACATTTTTAAAAAGCACCTAAAAGCTAAGAATTCCTCCAAGTTAAATGTTTGAAGCAGAAACTTCATAAAAAGAGAATTTATATTGCCATTTTTCATGAGCGAGGACAGAGCTGTATTGAAAACATCTAGACTCCACCTTCAATTAAAAAGAAAAGGCTTCTGTTCCTGTCCAATCATACCCTGCTTCTATGTATTACCTGTTATCTGGACAAATCTGCTCTCCCCAAAGATCGGAGCCCGATGGCTTCATGCCTCCTAACCGGAATCTGAGCGCAGTACCTGTCAGTGTGGTTGGGCTGGCAGGGTTTTTACCCCGAACAGTTCCAGCTTTCCTCTCTTCTCGGGCACAAGGTGTTTCACGGGAGGGCAGGGCAGGCAGGAGGAGCAGGCTCCCCGGGCACACGCAGCTCTCCACACGTGCCCAGCAGAGCCTGTTCTCCCGCAGGGCTTCCTGGGCAGGCACAGCGTCACCCCCGGCACAGGGCACCCAACCTGCACTTACCTGTGGCAACCCAGCCCCAAGCATTGCCCAAACGCCTCTGCAGTGACAACTCCACTGAGCAGGAAGCAGCTCATTTCCAGTTTATTACTTTGTTGACTGGCTACACCATTCTGCCATGGAAAAGTTTAAGTGCTTTGTGACATTTCACTGAGAAGATACTACAAAATTAAAGTGCCTGTATCACAGTTCAGTATGGGACACCAAAACAACACATCCTTTTTCAATATATATTTTCACTTCCTCATCAGCATACTCTGTAGCACATCATCTTTGCTAAAAAGTTTTCCGTAACACCTTTCCCAGTTAATATAGGGCATATTTTATGCTTATAAAAACAAGGGCCTTACCCACATCTCCTAAATTAACAACCAACTGAACATACTGGTTCAGCTCACTTCCCCCAGTCCCATGCCTCCTCTTCCTTCCTCCTAAGAATCTAAATTCCATCAACTGTTCATTAATGTCTCCTCCAGCTTTCCCCACAGATACATCCCAAAATGCCTCAGCTATGTTTCCCACAGGAGGTAGTAAACACACTTTTGCTGAACCAAGAGTTACCTCTTTCCTTGCCAACCCACCAAGTAATGTGGCAGAAGTCCCTTAACCTAGTTACTACAAACAGACCCAGAGGCACAGATCCCAGTTTGACTTGCAAAGAAGAAAGGAGAAGACAAAAAGCAATCTTCAGACTACTTATTCCTCTCCTGTAGACAGAAAGTAATTTTTTTAAATTAGGATAATCTCAAGAAGGGAATTAATGCTTCAGAAAGTAAGAGAGGACTGCTTTTTGTTTAATTTGTCAGTGAAAACAAAATAGTGTCTACACAGCAAACACACATAGAGGAATAAACAAAGCAAGGCAATAAAAAAGTAAGAAAAGACTAGAATAAGGTGATAAAAACCAGCCAGAATGCATTTAGAGACAAACAAGCCCGTTCTCCTCCTTTAACTGATCATTCATGCAATGAGAGGGAGGGAGGAGGAAGGAGCAATAACTCCCAGCTATTTAGACTATAGTAAAACTTTAGATGTCTTGTAACATTTCCACAGTAAAATATGACTATACTGTAGATTCATCTAAACCACCAGATTTTTTCCAGTTGTGCACCAAGTGTACTCTAAGAGTACATAACAAGCCCTCTGAGTTTGGCAGCAAGCTATCACCCTGACATTATGCAATGTTTTCATTAATGCTGATGGTGAAACAGTGTGTTTATACAGTTTATGAACAAAGCTGAGCTGGAAAACTTTGCAAACACTTTGCTACAAAGTCTTATTCTGTCTTCCAAGCTCAATAAACTGCCGAAGCGATCAGAAGTCATTAGAACGAAGTTCAATAGAAGCAAGAGCAAAGCTTTGTACTTGAGAAAGGAAACAGCAGTCCAAACATGCAGCACGAAGCAGCTGACTAGGCAGCTGTACTGCAGAAACCAAATCGTGATGATATCATGGATCAAAGCCAGGTAACCTGATATGTTATTACTGCAGAAAGAAAAAAAAAAAACCACAAAAAAACACACCCAACCAAAACTAAGCCCAAACTCAAACACCACTCCAAAGACATTGTACGTAAGAAAGGGACATAAATAATTCTTTTCCCTGGCACCAGTGAAGCCTCAGCTGAAGAAACATGACCACTGTATTTTAGGATTCTTCAACACTTCACTTCACAAATGGCAGCACAGGGAAGGTAAAGCTGAGCAGCAGCCATCAGTATTTGAGTTACTGCATTCCCTAGACCCAGTACAGACAGTTCTGGGAATGTGCTCAGAGCAATCAGTTCTTGCACACTCAAACCCCACCTGACGGCTATGTCCTGAGTGATGCTCATGAGATACATCCTGGGAATGTCCTGTGCCTTTGCACAGCAAAGGAATAAATCCACATTTTACCTGCACTTTCAAAGCTCTCTTCCGGCTCTCCCTCACCAACAAAACTGCTCTGCAGGTTTGCTATGCAGAGCTCTAGATTCCATCCCCTCCATACTGCTCTCAGGTATTACATATCTATATCTGCAATTTTCCAACTTTCCCTCCTATAGAGGGAGGTAAGTACCTTAGGGCCAGATTCCCATATTTTCTTCATTTCTGTCCATCCCTCTTACCGCCTTCAATTTAAACATTCCGTAACACTTCCCACTGATAAAAATAGTTACACAATTAGATCTCTTCTTTCTTCTCCTGCATCATCCATCTTTGCTGGGAATAACAAGAACCTTATTGGTAGCTCAGCAAAGGCTTAAACCATACCTCTCCCAATGTGCCTGGGCATTGCAATCTTCAGTGCAGTCCTGAGATAAATTCTAACAAGAACTGCATCCCTCTGCTCCAAATTGATTCTGATATAATTATTTCTAAGAACAACAACAACAAAAAAGCCAACATATTGCAAGCCTGTTTCAAGTCTGCTTCTTTATGCTTTACTTGGGGTGTGAACTTAAGTCTTCTCAGGATTTTGAGGCTCTGTAGAGAAGTGAAGCCTGTGGCAAGCTGAGTGGTCTGCTTGTCCTCTGCCCTTAGCTATTAATTTGCGGTGATTGGAAGCAGGTGACTGCACACTTGAGTGCTTGTGTCCTGTGGTACAGCTGCTCTGCAGAAAGCAGCACATGTAAACATTTGCATGATTCGTGCCTCCTAAGAGTCTCTGTGGGCCGCATGTGGCATTTAGGCAGCACTTTCACAACCCCCTTTGTGCATGGCATTGCTCTGTTTTATTAGCACAGTTATGCTGGAGGGATCCACTAAAATGGCTGGAGATACCCTCCCACGTTTGGCAAGATCCATGATTTATTGCAAGACTTTTGTTAACTATCTTAGAAGAATTTCAAGACATAACTTCTGAAGGATTTTGCCCAGTCTGTGGTAAACACTTTACAGTGTATAAGAATCTTCATTTATTATCTGTCAGCTTACAGGGAAAAAAGAAAAAAAAACCCACAAAAAATACCCCAGCAACCTAATAACTTGCTTTCCGTACAAATTTGGTTTCCTCTACACCAGATTGGTTTAAAAAGGCATCTGATCATTTATCATACACCAACTGAAAATGTTTCCAGTGTTCTAACTCTTTCTGCCTAAAAATTAAAGAAAGGAATATACAAAGGTCATGTAGATGTTGAACTGCTAGATCAGAACATTTTAAAGCTGCAAATATTGACTTGGGTTTTACCTGGCTATATTGAAATACAATTTCACCCTGACAGTAAACAGTTTTCAAACTTCAGTGTCTGGTATTAAGATCTAAACATTCTAAAAACAACCAGCCTTGCTGCAGTAGATGGTGTGAAGGTTTAAGCAGTTAAGAAACAAGGAGGAAAGCAATGAGAAAGGCCCATTTCAAAACCATAGTACTTAAACCCCATTAATTTATGATTGCTTCTGTACTATCTGTGCTTTCATCACACCACATAATCCTTGCAGCACATACAGACAAGAAATCCACCTAAGAGAGGTCATTTATGCAGTGTCGCTATTAACAAACATGTCATTAACAAACCTAATTAAGATGTGTGTCATGTAAGTGTTAGCATTTACTACACGAATATCTGAGCTATATAAAAGTGTTTCTCAAAACATCAAAGTGATTATAACAGAAATAGAACATGTTTTTAAATTGAAAGCAACCAGATAAACAAGAGAACCATCAAAACTTCAGGAAACATGGATTATTGTTCTTAATTAACATTCAGAATACTACAATGAGCACTCATAAGATTTTCTTCAAAGAATATCTTGCTTTAACACGAATCAATAATCACTGCTTTGGCGGATCAAAATAGAAGTCATAACATATTTCCAACTCTAGGGGCATCAGCAGCTGTTGCTATACGGCAAAAGAGCTTAAGTGTTATAAACACATACGTAGACTGCCGTCTTGATTTTTCTGTAAAACCAGATGTCAGTAATCCGACAAGATGTAACCAAATGATTGTGAAAAATTTGTATTTCACCGTGCTTGTTATGAAATATCTCCATTATAACTGAGAAAAAAAGCACTGTCGGCTTATAAAACAACACAGATGTAAGTTGTGGTTATTTTCAGAGTGTTTTTCAGCTATATTTGGACATTTCTCCACATCTGCTGGCTTTGTCTGTCGATGCCCGGTCTGCCTTTGACCGACTCCCGCCTCAGCACTGCAGGACTGTGCTAACAGCCGGCTGTGTGTGACACACGAACTGCAGCATTCCCACAGCAAAGGCACTTCGCCACGGCGTCCGTCTCCCTTCCATCCAGCCGAGACAATGGAAAGCCGAAGGGCAGGCAGGACACGGGGCTGTAACCCCCCTTGGCGGGGCACCCTCCGCACCCCACTCCCGCTGGCATTTCCCGAGTCGAGCCCGAGTACCTCGGTTCTTTCCCAGCCCCCCAAATGACAGGGGAGGGGAAAAGGAAACAGAGCGATAACAACGAAACCAAACACCGGGCTACTTCTAATCCTACAGACAAAACAAACAAAAAGAGATGCACCGATAAGCCGTTTACCTCGTTCCGGCTTCATCTTGCCTGCTGCCTCAGCGAGGAGCGCCAGGGCCGAGGCGCGGTGCCGTCCCCGCGGAGCCGGGCTGTCGCTGCCCCGGCCGGCGGTGCCGGGGGCGCCCCGGGAGCGGGCACAGCCG
>WBMY01002341.1:0-19311 GCA_013397315.1 Donacobius atricapilla | reverse complement strand
GGGCCCTGCCCTGCCCGCGCCCGCGCCGCCTCCCGCCCGCCGCTGCAGCGCGGTTGTCACGGCAACGGAGCGCGGCACGGCACGGCACGGTCCCCGCTGCCCCGGGACACCCGTCCCCTGCGCTGCAAACGGNCACTTCACGCTGATGACTGCATTGTGCGGAGGAACAATGGAGTCAGCTGGGCTGCGGTTACACAACCGCCTTAATCCAGCAGAAATTCAGGTTTCCATGAAAGGGACGGGCCGGCGCCGTCCATCACGTCAGGCCTGCCTGGTAAAGCAGGTCAGGATTGGGGCTGCCGAGTGAGGACCCCGTCCCCCACCCGTGCCCCGAGCCCCCCCATCGCTGTAGACGCACAGCTAAATGCACCACGGAAAATGGGGAAACAAACTGCCCTGGTGATGGGCATCCCTCTTTCACCAGGGGCACAGACCGAGGCCGGCTAAAGTGGTCTCTAGAGAACAGAAAGAGCTGCTTGACAGGGGAAGCTGTACAGCGGAAGAGCTGGAATGTCACATACAGCTCACCTGAAGACTGCGCCCCAGCCAGGACAGGCCTGTTGCTCGGATTTGGACTCGGTCAGAAAGACAGATGAGAAAATACAGTGTTCCTCGTGCTTTTAGATGGTCCCATAGGTGGGATGTACATAGACATTGCCACATCTCCAGTCGTTACACTGGTAATTCCTTCCATTGTTCACAAACGTCCCATCTTAGAGCCTGAGCCCTATGGGAGGCACTCACTCCCCACAAGGTGACTTATAGATACACAAGTCTTCTGACCACTGTGCACGGCCTAGCCAGTTCCTGATTCTTTCTAGTGTGCCAGGATTCCTGCAGATGCGTGTACATCTGAGCTCTGCATAGCCACTCTTTTCTCACAGCTGGCTGAGCAGCCACCGGAGGTATTGCAAAGAATGTAAAGTTCCAGAATAACTCAGTTCTGCGCTGTTCAGCTTGTATGAACTGCACCTATTTCTCTCTCTCATTTATCAGTTGTGTATCATTTCACTGGGAAGGTGCTTCACAGAATAAACTGTGCAGTAAACACCTCTCAATTCAGTCATGGGCAAGTGGGAGGTGCAGTGCTTTGATTTTACACTCTAAGTACATGAGTGTCACTTCTGCTGCTGTGTGACTGCTATAGACGTGTTTGGTAATTACAGATCTCAGAGCTCTCTGCCGGATGCAATGTAATTGCAAGTGTGGCAATCCAGAATTATAAAAGGAAGAATTTGACTGAGCAATAAATACTGTGGGTGCATGTAGATGAAGTTCAGCGTGACTACAGTGGGCATGATTCAGCCACCTGTCAGATCCTCCTCGTCATCCTAATGAAAAGTCACATCCTTTAGGACACTAATTGTTGCTGTAGGCCACTGCAAATTAGTTTGTACCTTGTGCTAATATTGGTTTTACGGCCAAAACCAAATCTGCCTTTCTACTGTAAAATTGCAATTGTAGCTATTTAGCCATTAAGCTTCACATACTATTTTTAATAGTTTTTGAAGTTTTAATCTCACCTTGGCACTTTTTATGAAACAGCCCATCAGGCACAAATGGACCCATTTTCCACTTCGAGGAAAATGCTCTCTCAAAGTACTTTTTCCATTTTAATTAATGAGCCAGCTAGCTTCCCATTACATCGTAGTTCTTGGGAATTCAAGCCAATGGGAAGTTAAATGCCAACCTGAAAACCACTTACCATTAAAAAAGTTTTAAGACACATGATGAGAGAGAGCCACGTCTGTTGTGCAGTCCTAATCTATGTGACCATGTAGGAGACTTCAGATTCAGCTTCCCCTCTTGACTCAGTGCATTCCTGAGAGCCATGGGTATGTCTGAGATACATCCTTCAGGTCCTGCTTCACTTCAGATGAGGGACTGTTTCCCTTTTGACCACATAGACATAGACAGATAATTAATCTGAAAAAAGCTGAACACAAAACTTAAAATTATCAGAGAGATCTAATTATACAATATTCCATGTATAATAACAAAAGTAAAATAATGATAAAAATCCAAAACAAATTTGTGGACTTAGTTTGGGTAAAACAGCTAAAAATGTCCTTGAACGCATAATCTTCCTCCCAGTCACAAAAAAAAAAAATATAAATACTGCATGAATACACAGAGAAAATATGGGATAAGGGACTTCAACCACAGGAATTTGCTTACACACTCTTAGAAATCTTAAGAGAGCAATGACAGTGCTGAAATGCATTTCTGACCTCACTAGCTTAACATCAACTTAAATATCCAAAAAGCACATGGTCGCATTACACGGCACAAAAGCAGGAAACACAAACACAACTTGGACTGCCCTCCCACTGCCAAGTCTAGACCAACACACACTTCTGGGAGCACAAGCAGGGACAAAACCAGGTTTCTCACCCATTTCTGTCTCATGGTAGCTTAACCTCATTGTCGAAACAGGTGAGAGCTTAGGCTGTAGCATCTGTGTGGACAAAGTGGCTCTTGTACCCACAGTACTTGAATTTTGGTGGCAGCCTCTTTCTTGATGGACACCTTAACAGGGCCACCCTATTTCCTTTTCCTGAAATGTGCCAGACCTTTATTTCTCTTGCAAACAGTAACCACGTGTGGAACTTGTCTCAAACTGGCCACTGGATTTTAAAATGTCCTCACTTGGGGCAGCATGACACAGTGATGTCTCATAAGTCTTTTTCATATAGAAATTAAGTTTATAAAGAAACCAAAAAAACCAAGATAAACGTATGGCTGTTTTCTTCAGCACTGTACACTATTGGCACAGTTCCTCCAACCTGAAACAGAGTATTTTAGGTTCCAGCCCAAGTGTCTTTTCAGCTTTAGCTGTCAAAGAAGTGATGTTTGATGCAGCAGATCAAGATTCCTGTGATTCCTGGAGACAATTACTGCCTGTTAAATTATGTGGCACAACTGCTTTTGACATGGCTGCCACCTCTGTGGTAAAATGCTACCACAGCTGGGAGAATACTTTTGCAAAAGGATGAAGACAATCAGAAATAGACTGGAAAGTACAGTATGCAATGGAACAAATTTGAAATGTGCTAAAAAAAACCCTATGAAGAATCAGCTATCATTTAATTGTCTCCAGTGGTAACCACTTTGCAAAGAAATGAGTTATGTACTTGTAGGAATTTATTAATTCACAACAAGTAATAGATTCCTACAAGCTGTTCCTGAAACTGAATTATGAACTCTTATTTTATACAGATAAGGGGATTTAGTTGAATGGAAAAGAGTTTTTTGTTATTCTTTCTCAAGATACCTACAAGCCCAATAGCAAGGATAGCCTGAGGCAATTGTCCTCTCTATGTCTACCTACCTTTGCGTTATGCTGTTGGCTTCAGCCTCCAGCACTTAGGAGTAAATATTTTAGCCCAAATGATCTCGATTTAACAATTTAAGTTTTTGAATAGCATCAACCCAGTAAGATTTTAAAATACATTAGAAACATCCAACCTGCGTTTCCCATCCTTACAGCTTTCAGGTAACCTGGCTCAAGATCCATGAGTGTCATTAGGCAGTGCTCTCAGAGCTCCTCACCTTGCTTTATTCCACACTGGTCTGGGAAGCAGGAAGACCTTGTTGGTGGGTGCTGCAGAGGAGGTTTTGTTCTGTATTCATCCCCAACCCAACCGTGCAGAAATTCCTCCACGAAGCTACTCCCCAGCATCCTTTTGAACCCTTAAACCTCTGTTACATTTGTGGCTTGCCACAGGATCAAAGAGAGGAAAGTGTATTTTTCACATCTTTTTGTTTTGAGTCCCCAGACACACTCATACAATAATGTCTGTCAGGATGGAATATACTCATGTTCTCATGAAGAGTACTACATGATGAGTGCTCTGTGCGCTGAGTACAGGCTGATACAGTTATACTTCGGGATGGGAAGTTCAAACCTTCAACGCAGGATGTCCAATATGCCTGTAACAATACCAGGCATTTAAATAAAACAGCCTAATTTTTAAAGGAAAACTCACCTCCAGCTCAAATTTACTTCAGCAGAATTTGTCACTCCTGCAGTGTTTTTAAAAACCAGTCCACCTCTAATCAAGTTCCTAATTATGGAATTAGGCACCTAATTTTAGATACTTATTTCTGAAACTGTTGACCCATGGGCTTGATAGTCATCTTGTTGCATCAGCTCTCCCTGGTGCAAATGCATCAATGAAGATAATGGAGGTACTTCAGGGCAGGAAGCCTGTCCCATGTCTGGAAAATCAGGATCTGTCACAGAGTAGGAACAGCAATATTTTGGTTTTCTTTCTTAGAAATACACAAATTGTGGTCATAGTGTTAAATATTTTGAATAGAGTGAACAAACATAGAAAGCGTAAACCAACAGGTGCTCTCCTGTTAGACCCTGGTCGTTTTCTAACTTACAGGGATTTTTCTTTCCATGCAGTTCCTACCAAAGTCCTCTATTGCTTTATTTCACTACTAATTGTCCCTTTCAAAGCAAAAACATATAGCTACTAACATGTCCTCACCTGCTAAGTTCACTTTTTGAAATCAAATGTAAAATTACATCTTGGGGGTTTTGTTTTCCTCTGTGTGTTCTCTCAAATTCCTTTAGGTTCCAAGTAGTACTTTCTCACTGGAGACACAGCCAAGACTAAATTGAGGAGGAACTAGGAGAACAATAGAGAAGTAATTGCGTTTCTCTCAGAAGGAAAGCTTATTCTCCTCACCAGAAATAATTTCCTGGACTCAAGGCTTTGCTACTAAACTTTGTTTACATACAGAAGATTCCTTTCGTTGGAAACAGCCTGGTCCATGTCCAGTGCTGCTCCTCAAGTTTCCCATGTCACATGGGATGCCCTGTGCCTTCTTTACTGTCCTGGCAGCAGCAGCAGGAGCTTAGCACCTCTCAGGATGGAATCTCTTCTGCCAGTCTTGCAGAGGCTGAGGTCTAGCAGTCAGTCAGGCCTTCTTGCCAACAGAAACTGAGCCCTTCCTGCGTGTCTGTAACTCACCTTGGGAGAAGTAACTTGCATAATCTCTTCTCTATTTGGAGCAACTCCTGATATTTCATAAACTTTGCATGCTTCTTTAGTAGCTGATCTGTGATGTGTAATTAGACATCAGCTCCAAATGAGAACAGTGTGGTCTCATCTGAAGTGGTGACTGGTAGCAATGGAAATATAGAAATAGGATGGTTAAAACAAAGAAAGGTTCTGTTTTACAAAAATACTAATGACCCGTTCTTTTAAAATGTCAATCTAAGCAGACACCTACTCAGTAAGATCATTAAGTTTAATTGCATCAGCACTTGACTAATCAGGCAATAATGCACTGAAAAGTAAATGATTGACTTGTGAATCGTTCATCAGTCTCTGAAAGAGAGGAAAATTATTCTCTTTTACATAGAAGATCTTTTCTGTGGTTGTAATATGCATTCTAGACTGAAAGCAGGTTTTTGAAATATTTTTTCAATGTTTTTTCAAGGGAATTGTGCAAGTCCACTGATGAATGCTAATGTTACACAATGTTTACCCAGGACTAAACTTGATGGAAATACTAATCAGAAAACATATAGGTTTCCATATTAAAGTTGAAGTTTTTGTAGCAACAGCAGGTCCTGACCAGAAGCTGGAGATGTTGTCTGCCAAGAGAAACAGCAAGGTATTGCCAGCAGCAGGTTTGGGGAAAATGGAAGCACAAGAGCTGTTTTCAGTCTAGGTCATCTGTCTCCCCTCATCACTGTGTTTACTTCTGAGCGGATGCACCCAGGAGCTGTACCCCAATTACTCAATGCAGTGATCCATCAGGAATCCAGGCACCCCATTTGCATCATTTTCATTAATTTCAGTGGAAAGTGAGTGCATAACACTTGAAAGGGGGTGACTGGAGTTTTGCAATGTTGTTTTCCTATTGTTAATGAGTTGATCTATCTTGCAATGCTTTCCAACACAGCTGTGTGGAAGTAATTGCACCAAATTAATTGCTGGTATAACTCCATCTGGTAGAAGTTCACAAAGTTCAGCTTCTGCTGCCTCTGCCAGCCCTGTTTACTTTCCCTCTCCTACTGCAGCAGCTGGGTCATGGCTTTGCACTGCCCCAGTTTGGTGGCATATCCCAGCCAGCTTCTGCCCCTCAGGCAGCTCCCTCATCTACAGCAGGACTCAAGCTCACAGCCTTTGCCCTCATATGCCTCCCCTGCTACCGGAGCTTGTACCACAAGTACTGCTTACTGCGTTTCCATGGCTCTCTGCAGAGCTGCCATCCTAGTCAGCCTGTCAGGAAGGCCTTGGACTTGCCATTTTCAGGCAGTGCTCATCCTCTGTCACATTAGAGCCCATTTTGTAGGGGAGGCCAGCAGTGAGGCAGAGGCAGCATCCTTCCAAAGGGCCAGCTTGTCGTACATCTCACCCTGCAGCAGAGCTGTGGCACCAGGGACAGAACCAACACAGTGAGCACGTGCACAACATGTTAAAGGACTGCCGCAGCTACACTGCTGAGTGTGTTGAAATTGCACACAACTTTCCATGGGCGCTGTAAATGAAAAGGATAATTCATTTATGTAGAGAAGCAATTACCTTGCTGGAACAACAAGTCCAACCTATAGTTCCACCCAAGCTAAATTAAGGCCACAACTCCTACTAGACTTATGAGAGTAGGGCAGGAAAGTAGCACGTTGTTAAATACAAGGCAATATTTAATGTAACCCCATGCCAGGTTTACAAGAGAAGTCATGTATCATTTACTAAAGCAGCCAGTGAGTTGGGGCTTATTAGGTAAATGTCAGACCTATGGAAAACTGCCATGGCCTTGTTCTAAAAATTTTAATCACATCATTATTAGCCATAGTTCATCTAATATATTCATGGCCTTTTAGTGGCCTATACTATGTGCTAATAGTAAAGACTGAATGGAAATGGCACTGAACAGAATGTGTTGCACATAGTCATCAAGACGGGGGTTTTTCCAAAACAGAAATGTGAAATAAACCCAGATTCAGGTTTAAGTGGTTTCAAAATTTTTTGAGCTTATTTTTCTTCAATTTTTTTTACATAAAAATATTCCCTAAAACTCCACTCATGAGCAGCTGTCCTGTAATCCTATGACTATAGTGAAGAATACTGAGGCTCACTTCACTTATTGACAAGGTCAGTTATATCAGTGCTGGGCCCAGCTCCACTGTCTCCATACACCAAATTTCCTTGATACCCACAAAGCCTCTGTCTCTCACCCCAAGCATAATGTTTGTAAGCTTTACTGTACCTGAAGCAAAACAATTGCTTTTTTCAGGAGTTTGACATTCTCAAAGTGAGAGCATAATAGCAACTATAGCCAAAAAATTAGCATTAAAACTGAATACTGAAAGTCCTGATTGTGCTTCACTGTGTGAAAATAAATAAATATACATATGCATATAAATCTCTGTGCCAGCCAGATGTCATCAATAATGAAATCCTTGGTCATACACAAAGGTCAGCTCCTCTTCACACAGAAGCAGCTAGAATTTCAGCTCAGGCTATGCTGGGTAGAACTCTCTCTCTCCTACTTTCACACCAGGTCAATTATAATTTTAATCCTTACAGTTGATTTGTTCTCATGTTGCATAACATTATTTGAAGGAAAAGGGAAGCTTACATTCATTCAGTGATCTCAAACAAAGGCAGTAAAGTATAGTACATTTACCAAAATAAATAAAATTGCAGGAACTTTTAAATTGCTCACCTTTGGATGTCAATTAGAACTCAAAAATGAGAGATCAGCATACACATTTATAGGGAAGTCAATACTTCCTTAATTAGGCTGGGTATTTTTTTCAAACTAGCAATACAGTTGGAATATTGTAGCTGTATCTGTGCTTATATTGCTTTTGGCTCCTTCTGAATTTCTTGGTTAATTTATTTCCCTTTAAAGTTGTTTGACTGAGTTTCTTTCTTTACACAAAACATAAGCAGTTTCGCTGCCTGGAAAACACAGAGCCTGATTGTTCTTACACCAGTGCAAATCAGCAGTGACGCCACCAGTCTATAGAATTACATCAACGTAAAGATGGCGCCAGAGAGATAGTCATCAAAGCCCTTGTTTCAAAGTTAATTTAATTGTTTTTGTTTCAAAAAAGAAAAGATGAGTACAGAACACATTTGTTCTCTTTCTCAGCTGAAATGTCAAATAATCACTGCGGTTTTGGCATCCGGTCTGTGTGGGATTTGCACACATGGATCACGTTTCAGAAGCAGGGCCCTAGTCACAACCCACCATGCTAAGGGTCCATTACCTCAGTTCAGTTTTAAGGAACGGGGAGGTTTTTCTCCTCTTCCCTCACTGTCATTGAGAGTGCTTTTTCCACTGTCCAGAGCCAGTAGCAAACTGCCATCAGCTGTCAGCAACAGAGCTCCGGCAAGGATCATGTGGCACATTGAAAGCCATTGCCCAGCTTTGATTCACCAAGTACTCGGCACATTTAGTGCTTCAGATTTTTCCTTGGCAGGAAAGTACATTGGAAGACTTGTAATATTTTCCCCTCTTTACATAAACAGAATTGCTTATGAAAAGAGGATTCTCGTTTGCCTTAGGAGTCTTCTATAGATCACATCATCTTTAGGACTGCTCTAACTTACAGCAGGTGCCTTTCTGACATAAATCAGTTGCTTTCCTCTGAATCTTCTATGTCTCTGGTCATTGTAGCAATGAATCCTCAGCACTGTTTTGCTATCAGCCTTTTGGATTCCCCTCCCTTATGTTTAAAAACCTGGAAGCCAGGTCCTCATTGCAAAGGCCCAGGTGGCAGCCGTCCTTGCCAAAGCCCGTTCAGCCATGCATGGTAAGCGGCGGCTCGGGCACAGAGGGTGCTGCCAAGGCCCCTGAGAGCTGTCCCCAGCATTGTCCCCGCTGTGCCACACAGGGGGCTGGCGCAGCCTGCGCTGCGGGTTGCCCCTGCTGACAGCAGCTCACTCCTCCGGCTGCCCAGGGGCACCCAAAGGCTTCACCTGGCAGCAGCTCCAGGTGGTTGTGTAACGCTGGCTCGACAATGCTTGCCGGGCATTAGCAGGGATTAAGCCTGCACTTCTAACACAAGCCGGAGCCGCGTGATCTGATGGACATACCCTGTCCCTCCGCCGGCGTTCCTTTGAATCTTCTGAGCAAGTGATTTAGAAATTACATCCAAATTGAGGGGTGGCCTTTTTTTTTGCATCATTACTCAAACACCAAAAGTACTCGGGGTAGAAGCTACAGCATATGTTGAAGAGAAAACCAGAGATGTCCTCACACTTCCCCAGTGTGAGGGAAGATATATTTTCAGGGGAAAACACAGTAAATTACAGATGAGAAGAAGCTGCAGAATCTAGACACAGGAGCAAAACTGATCAGCTCTGATCAGACAGTGGTGGGCCCCACTGGCCCCCCAAATTCTGCTCTTACCCACAGCTGCTAGGAATGCCAATGCAGCACTGCCAGCACTGCCCTCAAAGCTGTGGAGCTGGAGAATCTCAGGGCGGCAGGTGTGCATTTTTTCACTCTTTTGGTGGAAAGATAAACAGCATTTCATCCTTCTCAAGTACTTGTGTGAAGCTCACAGGCCATGTACCACGCCAGCTATCATAAAGCCTATCTTTGCTGAAACAGGAAAACATGACTGAACATCTGCCTAGCACATGTAGGAGCTACAGCTCTAAAGGGTGCTGGAAGATGTTTACACGTACAAACGTGGTTTGGTTGTAAACTTCCCCCACCGTTGCCTCCAAGCCAGCAGCCAGAGCGGGCGGTGGGCACTCCTACCCCGGCTGCCCCTCTCCCCTTTGGCCCAGGGCAGCCCTGGGGGTGACACACACTGTGCCAGCGCGTTAAGGTTTCGTGCCAGAGGACTTCAAGGAGGCCGAACTCCCAGAGGAGATCACTGCCAGGTGTGGAACACTGGCTGCTTTATGCGCAGGGGTGAGAAAGGCAGTATTTACCTACTGAAATAGCTGGAGTTTAATTATTTATTTTTCATGGCACGTAGAGACTCCATTGAGTAATGAGACTCCATTGTGTGCCAAGTGCAGCAGACATAGAAGAGGAAAAATTATTTCCATGAAGAGGCTGTATCCTGGAAAGGCAGGGCACAAACACATAAACAGAGAAAGAAGTTGCTAATGGTCATATTTTAAAAAGTTAAACAAACAAAGCACTCATTCATGAATTGCTGTTATTACTTTTTCATGTACTTTAGAGATTTGTTAAAATTAATTTTCATTGTAATAATTTCATTGTAATAATTCTATTAATTAAATACACAGTAAACATAAAAATGCCAAAGGAGTAGCTATGATTCTTGATGTCTACAATGTGGTAGTTTAAGTATTGTCATTGAAAGAAGACAAAAATAGGAAAAAACATTATGTTTAGCCAGATTACAAAGTTCAGAACTATAGGCAGGAAATAAGGATTCACAGCAACTACCTTTGAAGAGTTTCATATATTCAATCATTTGCATTTTATCTGGGAGATAGTTTGAAGTAGCACTATTTCACTCACTTTGAGCATTTTTGCAGGCATTACAGTATACTTTTATTTCACTGCATGAAAAGACAGAGGTTAAAAATATCCAAAATACCTGTACTGAAATCAGTGAACCTTAAGGAAAATGTGTGTTGCTTGCAATACTCTGTCCTGAACAGCATTTTCAACATGTTTAAATGGAGAAGCACAATTAGAGGGTTTTTAAAAATCTCCACCCTGCCCTAACCTCTCCCATGCTGGCTTCACTTGATGGCCTCTCCTTGGCAGCAGTTTCCTTGTCTTCCCTTAACTCCAGCTGCCTCTGAGGTCAGATCCAGATGCTTCTCAATCTAATGAAGAAAATCTGAAACAAGATGGAGCGTAAGAGTACAGTTTGCTAACTTACCAAAGATCAGAAAAACTGAAAAGGGAATAGCAAAGGCCATAAAAACAATGAGGAATAGAAAATAGATTACTGGAGGAACAGGCCCTTTCCTGTTGCTGTTCTGAAGACACACACAGCCTTCAGAGTCTTCCATTGTCTGGATTTACACTAAAATGCCTTAAAAACCCCTGACTTTTCCATCTTTTCAAGTTTGGATTTGTCATCAGGTGTTAGCAGATTACATGGACCACAAGTCTCCTAAACAGCCTCTTTTGGTTTATATACATTAATTGATCCTGCTGTCAGCCAGAGGGAGATGCATCACCAGTAGGATAATATATAAAGCTAAGTGCTGTCTTGCTAGGGAGTGTAGGATAATATTCTGATTTTTATAGCACCTTCTCCCTAAAGCCCTCAAGGCACTTTACAAGGAAGATTGAATTAAGCTTGTCAGCACTCTGTATGGGAAGTAAATATTTTTTTATGGTGGAGAAGGGAAACTGAGGCATTAATAGTAAGTCCCCAGCAAAGGATCTAGCTGCATGCTTTCCAGCCCCTTAAACTTCTCACATGATTTTATTAAGCACATCCTCAAGTGTTTTGCTGGAATAATGCCTAAGAAAAATGCTACAACCACACTGCCAATTCAGACTGCAGATGGGAAAACACCATGGGTTCCCCATCACTCATTCTGTAACAAAACCATTTTTTTTTTATTCTGCTGGTTTTCCTGAAATTAGGATCACATATATCAAATGCCTTACATGGTGTGTTGCTGCCTGAGCCTGGATGAATCCTAGGACATGACATTCTAGGAGACTGTTGTGTCTCAAACCTACTCTTTGATGTCTTTTCAGTCCTGCTTTTCCCAGGTCTCCCTTACCTCTGATCAGACAGATGTGCCTTTCTATCTCCAGTTCGGCTCTGAAAGGGACAAACAAGAACCTCAGGCTCTCCTTGGGGCTGGTACTCAGCTGGAGGGCCTGTGGCATCTCCTTGGGGAGCAACATCTGCACTCTGTACCCAGTCACACACAGCGTCTGGGCTGAAATCCTCACAAAACTGGCAGCAAACCTACATCCAAGTACCAGATATACTACATCTGTTCTCCCTTCTCTAAAGGGTCTAATGGCTAACCGCAGGAGCCTGGTGGGGTTGTAGAGCTGCAGAATTTACAGCTGTGTATTCATCTCAGATGCTGTCACTCTCTTCTTCATCATGCCAATGACCACACTAAGAGCCAGATAAAGTGAACTTGTTTCTGTCCCTTATTGCACATGACTTCCTGCAATTTAGTGTTTGCCAAGTGAGGCACAATGTAAAAAAAAATAGTGAAACATAAGCAAGGAGCAATCTAAAGTACTTCTAAGGTCAAGTGCTTTGGAAATGCAGGGCTATATAACTCTTCAGGGATTTAAAATCTGGTTTTAATGCATATCCTCATACCGATGACCCTACATAACTAAGCCTTACATCAAAACAACCCTTTAAAATTAATGCACAGATAGTACATCATTACTAACATTATATACACTCTAATTAAAGAGATAAGGAACATATAATTTCTTTTAGAGGTGAATGAGCTAATTACTCTAGGTAGGCCTCCTTCAGACATGAGTGACACTGAAAAAGCTGCCAACACCCCGTTGATGCAAAGCCCACTAAAATTACCTGAAAGACTGATGGGTCACAGTCTGCCTTGCTCTGGCCACTAATTTCTCCCTCCAGAGGTTCATGGAAACCTCCATCAACCTGAGAAAACTATTATTAACTCCAAATGTTAATGTCATTCAATAAACTCTCAAATATCACTGCCTTGATTTACAATCAAAAAGAATTGGAGTTGTTAGAATTTGGCATGTCTTATGTGCCTTCTGGTTCTGAAGTTTTTAAGGATTACCACCATGATGTTTTTTTCTTACTTTCACTGTTCAGAGCAACATCCCAAATGAAAGCTCCAGTTCCCATTTGTCTCCCTCTAGCCAGTGAGGCTTTAGGGAAAGGGTAGATTTTGTGAGACTTCTGATAAAACTGGAAGCTAGCAGACACATAAATCTGAAGTCAAGTTGCTCCTTCGAGCAACTGAAAGGGATTTCAATGGATAAGGACAGGTTTGGGAACAGATCATAGGCTGGGGTCAGCCCAGCACCTCATGGGATTGCTCTTCAGCCAGGCTTGTACTTTATAGTCTTTAAAATGCCTATGAACAGAATATTTGGCCACCATTAGGAATGTAAACTCACTGCAAAAGGTTCCACATCTGAATCAGAGCAGTTCAGCTCATACCAGCTGTACTCTGTAGTAGAAGCCTGCTAAAATGTCTGATGTACATCCAGCCCCTTTCCTGAGCTTGCTGGCAGAGCTGGGCCTGATGTTCCAGCCTGTGCCCTGCATCTCCCCCTGGTGAATCACCTCCTGTTTGAGCCATGCCCGGAGGGATGCCTGCCCTGGCTGCGCCCCTGGCCCAGCAGAGCCATCCTCTGCATGCAGCCCTTGGTGCCCTGGGAAGTGTGGCATTCAGCTGGGAAGCCAGTGTAGGAAGCAGACATGTAGCCACCTTCC
The DNA here is from genome assembly GCA_013397315.1 of Donacobius atricapilla. Lineage (NCBI taxonomy): Eukaryota > Metazoa > Chordata > Aves > Passeriformes > Mimidae > Donacobius > Donacobius atricapilla. Next base: position 5,918 of record WBMY01002341.1, on the reverse strand, counting down.
CAGCAGGGTCCTGTCGCCCAGCACGGTTATTGCCTTCACTGAGGAATGGCTTTGAACAGCATCTGCAGCCTGGCTGCAAGGGGCAGCACTTGCATACCCTTGCCCATGTGCCTAGGGCCTGATCCACAGCCCAACAGAGCCATGGGAGCTCCTTGGGCCCAGAGACCCAACTCCTTCTGCCTAACCCCATGAATCAGGCCCCAGAGTGCCTCATTTCTCATCAGCACTCTGGATATTTGTGCTTTCACCTGCTGCTTTTGCCTTCATCATTACCTGCACCTCTTCATCTGTATGTTCCTGTTCAAAATGAATATGCGAAATTTCCTTGCACCTTTGTAAAGCACAGGGGCAAGGGCTGCACAGAAAGGAAAGACAATGGCTTCTCCTTCTTGTGTAAAGGAACACTTTCAGCCACATTTTTCCTTGGGGCTTTCATTCAGAGTATTTTCTGAGTGGATTTCTTATCTTGTTTACTAACCTTGGGACTCCAGTGATGCAGACAAGCTGGGTAACTGAAGTGACTCCTGCTGGTAACTTCACACTGTGTTCCCACAGCATGTAATCCTCCAAGGACAAGGGGACAGATCACCAGAAACCACTTGTACATCAGGGAATGTAAACTTGGCTCTCAGCAGAGGTCCCGAGGAACCCCCAGGTTGTGATGACCAGAAAATGAGCCAAGGGTTTGGGCTGCTGGCTTTTCATTGCAACACGAACCCTTGTGCATTCTCTCGTGCGTTATCATTTCTACAAAACTCTTAATGCTTTTACTTTCTCCATCCACCGCTTACCAGGCGTGCCCAGGCCCCACAGCTCAGGTGTGTGCTGGGCAGGTGCCCAGGGTTGCTCCCCAGCCCCTGAAGCCCAGCGGAGCAGCTGGGGCACCCCGGGGTGTCTGTGCACTCCCAGCTTGGCCAGGCTGCCCTGGAGCTGGCCCTTCCCAGGCTGCTGAGCTCAGCAGTGGGAGTGGCTGCTGTTTTCCAATGCAAATCACAACGGCTCGCTTGCTATTTTCAGTGACTGCTAAGAATATGACAAATTTTCTCTTAATCCTACAAATCTAGCAACCACATAGTCTTTCACTACCATAAAGAGTAAAAAAAAAAATCCAATTCGGGATTTAAATTAGATCCAGGAAACCTCTGCTGTCTTTTCCTGTCTAAAAAGACATTTTTAAAATAAAACACAGTTTGAATGTGGCTTTACAGTCCCAGACTGCAACCCTAGATCTGTCGTTAGAAGTGTCAGATTTCATGGAAGGAAATTGAAGAGAAATTACTGAAGTTATTTTTATTTTAGTATTTACCCAACTGGAGCCAGGATTTGTCCAGATGGGTGGAAGTGAAAGGGTTGCAGTGAGCTGGCGGGCTGTCTGTGGGCAGAGCTCTGCCCCTGCCCAAGGGAAGAGCAGTGAGAACCAACCTCAGCAGCGCAGCCCTGTGTGGTGCCTGGCCTGGTCCATCTGGGTGGGAGACAGCCATGGGGCACTAAGTCAGTTCTGCAGGGTGGTTCTGCTACATCATCTTCCTTTTCATATTTCATTTCTCTTTGTTGGTGGTGTATGAACATTTTACTCAGATGAATTTAGAAGGTGGTCAGTGGGCTGGGGAAGCTTCAAGACTTCACTCTCCCACTACACTGGCAAACTTTCACAGTTCACTCAGCAAAAAATCTGCTTTGCTGAAATAGAGAATGCCTCACTCCTAATCTGAACAACTGGGTACTTCCGCAAACTTCCTTTACATGTGCTACACCTGAAATAACACTGCAGTCTGTTCTGCCTGCTTTTGTGTTCCTGCAAATGATTTAATATTTTGCCAAAGCAGTAAATCAGAAAACCTTCCTATTGTGCATGTTCATCTAAATTGGTGCTCACCTGACAGCAGGTTTGTTCTCATTCTTAGACCTTTGCAAACCAATGATTGCTTGGAACAATTTTCCAATACACTCTTAGATATTTTAATTACTTTATTTGATACTAAATCTGTTTTACAAGTGATTGGGAAAGAAGAATTAAGCACCAGTATCCAAAATCCATAATAAAATTGCAACCTCCCTTGTAGTATCTGAAGCACTTGCAGACAACTGAAGTTTTTCAGAGCCTGCATAGCAGCATGTGCTTGTTCCTACATGGAATTTCCCTAATTCCTCAATCAATTACCTGCAAAAAGCGGCCATTTTAATCAAAACCCTAAGGGTAGATGAAATCATGAGAAAACACGAGCTTTATTGCAATGGATATTGACTGTAACTCATTAAGATGTTAAAGTATTGACATCCCGTTTGATGAGAAAAATGTCTGATAGCGAATGTACATAACTGTGTTAGAGAGAATGCCAGCATCAACACATCATAATGAGTAACTAATGATGTCTGTGGCCTAACGAGGTGATTAAAGCAGTATCCTTTGATCTATGTCACTGACTTGATTTAATGCCAGGCTGAGATTGAATCTCCGTGCACCACTGGGGAGATTCAAGTAATTTGAGTAATTCACTCGCCTTGTCCCTGCATCACCAGGGATATTTGTGATGAACAGTCACTTCTGCAGCTAAGTCACCCCGGGCAGCACACACTGCCAGGGAAGAGGCCACTGCTCCCTGCCTGCTGGCAGCCCCTTGCAGGAGCCCCCCTGCTGCAGAGCAGGAGTCTCACACAACCTCCTGCCATGGCCATGCAGCTTCCTTTTGCCTCACAGTGCTCTCACACTACTGTCAGATTTTGGAAGCACCCTCCACCAAGCAAAGCTCTAGTAAGACGTGTTGCTACCTTTCACCCAAGCACAGCAGGCTGGAGTCACCCTGTGCTGAAACCCAGGGCTTTGTGCTGGGCACATGCTGAGCATCCTGTTCAAACCACTGTGCTCGTCCAGGAGGCCAAAAGCTCGGGTACCTGTTCTTTGGGACGGCAAACAGCATGCCAGCAGCCCAAGCCAGAGGTGACCCCAGAGGCATAAAACTTTTGACCAGGTTCACAAAGTGGCATAGCCTGGCCACTAGCCAATAGCCTGCTCCTAACAGTAGCAAACCTTCTCACCCTTACCAGGGGAAGGGATTGTTGACCCTGTCACATACACCACAGCAGCTCTTTCGAGCAGCTCCTCCTACCTGTGTAGGCAGACCTTGGCTGAGCAGCATTGCCCGGGGGAGACAGTTGTTAAGTCTGGGGTTGTATTTTCTTCACGAGGCTACCAGAAGAAAAGTGTGGCCACCCTCAGTCAGGCCAAGGGTTCATTTCTGTGATACAGGGGACAACTGGGTGCCCAGGGCAGAGCACACAGACTGGGTGGGCATGTGAGGTTGGCACTCCTTGGTACTCTCTCCACTGCCAACCACTTTCAGCTGATACTCTGAGCAGTGTGTGGTTTATATATTAGCAGCCACTGTGGATTCATCTACACTAGGTGCTTTTACTTTGCATTGCAGTATTTCTTCCTAATGAAGCCAATAACAGGGATTAATTTTCCCTCTCAATAATCTTTAACCTTAAGCAATAATTAGTACTGAAAGCATAACTGAAACTCAAATTCTGGGCACCTCCCTTGGGCAGGAAATTATTTTGCCTGATGAATAGACCATTTTTTACAAAGGCCTTTTTCCTGTACATAAATAACTGTGCTGGCTCCTAGATGCATGGGTGTGATACTGCCATCTCCATCCAAACAGAGATTGTCACCAGGGAGAATAATGGCCCCCCTGCCCTGGCACAGGGGCTGGGCACTGTGCAGCCTCCTCTCCCCCAGCAATGCCCTAAAAGGAAGAAGATTACTCAGGACTTGTCCAGGTCCTGTCCCAGCCTGCAGGCAGCCCCAGCACAGCCACCCCTCCACCCCACTGGGGCCCTCCCTGTCCCTGCCACAGAGACAGGCCCAGCTGCAGCCCCAGCAGCAGCACATCCCTGCAGCTCCATCCCCTGCCTCATTACCCACCTCCCCTCCACAGCCCTACTGGAGGCTTTTAGCATTTATTGGTAATTTATAACATTGACAGCAGCACTGCCCCACCACACACAGGGCACCTGAGCCATGACCCACCTCTTCCTCCCCCCACACATAAACACAGAGCCCTGAAGAGCTCAAACCTGAACACAAAGCAGTCCACATTTCCTCCTAAATATACTAGATGTACCCCCCTTACCTGGCACAGCTCCTCTGGATGGGAAGGAGGGTGCAGCTCAAGCAATAAAGGTAACCCTTTATTGCCCTGGATTAGCCACGTGCACACAGGCTGCAGCTGCTGCATCACCCGTGCTGCCCATGTGCCTCATGCCACCACGGGTGGGTGAAGGCAGCGTCCAGCGGCTGCTGCTGCTGTCTTCATACCTGAAAGGGTCTAGGTGCAACACGAGGATTTCCAAAGCAAATATTCTCTCTGTCCTGGGGAGATGGTTTGTGCTGCACTGCTCGCCTTGCATTCTGCCAGTACTCAGAAAATAAAGTTTGTGAAGCTCATTTTGGTGTTTGGGCTGTGGGCCTCTGTGATAAGCCCAGCTTGCTTCCCTGAGCATGCTGGCATAAATGGTGCACACACCAGAGTTAAATATAGCTCCAAAATAAAGTTCTAATTTGGTGAAGTAACTGGGAAGCTGTGCAGGCTCCTGGGCACCCCAGCTGCCCCTGCCTGTGGCTGGCTTGTCCCTACAGCATGGGTGGGGTGGTGCCCAAGGATATGGGGCAGTGAGCCACTGTGTGGGATGGGTGCACCTCAGGGACACGTTCCTGTGCGGAGATTAGTGACCAGAATGACTCCTGTGAGAAGGAAACAAGGGACAGGAGATGTGGACAGAGGTCACAGCAAGGGGACCTGCTGTGGCAGTGACAGGCTCTGTCCACATGCTGCCCATTGTTGTCCCCTGGCCGATGGGACGAGACCCTGGAAAACAGTCCCTGCGTCTGCCTGATGTGCTTCAACCCCTGTGGCTCTCCGGATTGCTTTTTTTTGGAAAAAGCATTCTGTTGTGTCCCCTTCTCTGCCAGGTGAGAGTGAACACGGCTGGAGCCTTCACCTTGCATGGTGGCCCTGGTCAGGACCATCCCATGGAGATACTGACCCGAGTCAGCGCTGAGCTATCCCAGGCCTGGCCGGTATGATGCTGCAGATGAACAAATCCCAGAGGCATGCCTGTTAAGGATGGAGGATATTTCTGACTTCCTGCATCCCCTTTGCCTTTGTGCTTGCCCTGGACAGGGATTCCTGGTGATGTTTTTTGTTTCTGACATGGTCTTGGGCTACCAAGCCTAGGGGGAGGCCTCCGAAGGGATGCGCTCGGTGCCTCTCAGCTTAGCAGTAAAAAGAAATTGCACATCAGGGCACAGGCTGCAGGCGCTTCCAGAGATAAAATATTGTCAGCAGAGTCCAGACCATCCATCAGAATAAATGTAGTTGATGCCATGATTTATGGGACAACGATGAAGGTTTAATCCTCCTCTCAGCAGTGCAACCTGATTTGCCACAAAACCCTGTTAAATTTTGTGGCACATGCTTCATCACTTCATTAGGAGATAGAGAGAAAACAGTTCAATGCATTCCTGAATCTTTTATGGCTGGGACTCTCCTCCCACCACTCCCGAGTGATGGGTAATCTTTCTGATCAGATCCCCAGAAAAAGACCCCATGGGATTACAGAGAGCGAAGGCATTAACAACAGTGACAGGAAAGGAATACAATATCCCTTTAAACAATTAAATATTGATCCTGCAGGCCTGGGGTGGACTCCATCACACAAAAGGAAACACCTCTGTGAATTAGTTTGGTGACATCCATCCCCTTAGATGATATAAAGGAAACCAAGATTATTTGCTTCACTCATTTTCTTAATGTTTTTTTTTCCCTCAATTAGAGAAATGCATCTGGTATGAACCACACTCACCTCTCAGACACTTGGCACTTGTCTTCCTGGAGCCCACCAGAATGGGATAG